>JAQRHT010000051.1:0-85000 GCA_028571685.1 Heterohyrax brucei
CGTCCCGCCCCGCCGCGCCCCCCGCCTGGAGGTCCGCCCCGCCCCCGCCCCCGCGGGAAGCTCCACCCCGCCCAGCCCCGCCGCGCCCGCGCCGCGCCCCACCCCACCGCCACTGGGCGGGCTATTTAAGAGATGGGCCGGCCCACCTTCCTCTGCCTGGCCGGACCTTCTGCGAGTCGCCCGTCGAGCGACCGCCGTGTGTCCAGCACGGCTTCCTTCGCTGTCTTTGGGAGCTTTGCGCTCGGTTACCTGCCGCCGCCGCCGCAGCTGCTGCTGCCGCTGCTGCTGCTGCTGTTGCCGCCGTTGAGTCCCAGGGGCAATCGCCGCCATGGAGGCGCCCGGCACCTCGGGAGGCTCGGCCAAAGCGCGGGGCCGACGCCAGAGGTTGGTGCTGGAGCCCAGTCAGACAGCCATCCTGCAAGCCTCGTTTGAAGAGAACCCCTACCCTGGGATAAGCCGCCGAGAAGAACTGGCCCGAGCCATCGGCATCCCGGAGGACCGCGTCCAGGTCTGGTTTGGGAACCGCCGAGCAAGCCGCTCCAGGAAGAGCCGCTCGGCTTCCGCTCGCGCCTCCGGAGGAGGCGAGGCGGGCCAGGGCCAGGGCCAGGGCCAGGGCCAGGGCCAGGGCCGGGGCCAGGACGAGACCCAGACCCAGGCCCCGGCCCAGCCCGAGGCCCCCGGCCGCCTGGACGAGCCTGAGCGGGGGCGGCGGCGGCGGCCCGCGGACAACTTCCCCGCAGAGGCCAGACGAAAGCGCACGCGGATCACCGCGCCTCAAGTCAGCCTCCTGGCCGAGGCCTTCGAGAAGGACCGCTATCCGGATTTCCAGGCCAAAAGCGAACTGGCTCGGCGAACGGGCCTCGACGAGTCCCGAGTTCACATCTGGTTTCAGAACCGAAGAGCTCGACACCCGGCACAGAGCCCGAGGGCACCGGGGAGGCCAGCGGCCGACAGCCCGACTCCGGGGCCTCCTGGCACACAGCCACTGGGCTCCAGCGCCCGGGGCTCCGAGCAGAGCCAACCAGCCTTTCTACCTCTTCTCCTCCAGCCCCAGGCGCCCGGTCCGCCGCCGGATGCCGCCCAGGGCTGGGTCAGCCGACCACCCGGCCTGGTCCTGGTGCTGCAAGCCACCCCGGCCCTACCGGTCGCCCGGACCGGTGGTGCCCCGGCGGCGGTGGCCCTGGCGGCGGCGGCCCCGCCCGACCCCGGGCCACGGGCACCGGCTGGAGGAGAGGCGCCGTCCGCCCCTCAGACTCTCCCGTCCTCCCAGCCGATGGCAAACGGCCTGGCGCCTCCCGTCCGGCCCTCGGCCACGGCGCCTTGGGGCCCCCGAGAACCTGCTCAGCCTGACCCTTCCCAGGCACAGGGGCAGCTCCCCCCGCCTCAGCAAGGCCCTGCTCCCTGCACGCAAGTTCCGCTGGCCCCGGATGTCCCCGGATGGCCGGCCGTCCAAGCCCAGCCTTGCCAGCCCGCCCAGCCCGAGGCAGAGCAGCGGCAAGAGCTGGCCCAACAGGCTCACGGCTCCTCTGGCCCGCTGGACCAGGACTATCTGGAAACCATGAGCCTTCTGGAGGAATTCTTCTCCCAGGCCGACGTCCAGGAAACGGCCAGAGCCTTTCTGGACGCGGACCCCGAGGAGGCAGGCCCTCCGCAACCCGCACCCGAACTCGACCTCGAACTCGGCGAGGTGGACTTTCAGGACCTGCTGGAGGCCCTGCAAGACTCTCCGGCGCCGGAGGTTTAAGAAGGTGCAAGCCGTCCCGAGGGGCCCGCGACCGTCCTCTTCCTCCGGAGGGGATCGGTAGGACCCGCAGAGGTGCCCAGCAACCGAGCAATGGCCCTCGGGAAGGGGAGGGACCCAGGAAGGCGGATGGCACCGAACTTTCAGAGACTCTCCTGCCTGGCCCTAGTCCCACCCGGCGCCCTCCGTGTCTGCCTTCCAACATAGGGCTGCCCGCTCCTTGAGAGGCTCAAGAGAGCCGACGGGGAGAGGGTGGACAGGAGTGGGGCTTGGATGTGGGGAGTCGAGGGGTGGACAGGGGCTGCGCGCTCTCACTGGCTGGGGGGAGCAGCGCAGTTCGAGCCGACCTGACTGTCGGTGCCTGGGAGCGCTGGCACGCGGCCCCCGGGGCTTGGGACGGCTCGTCCTTTCAGAGAGGACAGCCCCCTCCTTCGGTCTCCCCCTTCTCTTTCTCTCTCTTTCGGCTCGTTGTCCAGGGCTCCAGACCCTCCCTTGGGGCAACAGGGAAACTCCCCACTTAGGTGGGAACCAATGCGGGTTGTTGCGAAAGGAAATGCCTTTGGGTTGGAAAGGAATCGCCCGGTAGGGGAGCCGTCTCTCGTGAGAAGTAGCTGACCCAAAGCCTCCTGCAACGGAAACCACACTCCCGGCGGTGCTAAACGTTGACCTCTGGGGACCCTCCCGGAAAAGGGGTGTTCCCCCAGGGACCTCTCTCCTTCGAGATGGACTCCTTGGGTCGTGTCCCAACGGGCCCCATCCAGGGCCACCGAAGAGCCCAGGAACGCGAATGTTTGGACTGCTCCTCCCCACACACTCTCCCCACACACGCTGCCTGCCTTCTCCCAAATCCACGGGTCCCAGGTCAACTCCGGGCCGCTCTCCTAGCGCCTTCCGTCCGAGGCTCCTCCCGTTGTCCTCCGAAGCGGCAGCTTCGGACACCCGAACCCGATTCTCCGAGCCGATGACGGTTTTCACGGGCGCCAAAAATCCACAGTCGAGATAGACAAAAATCATAACCCATTGACTGCCCAAAGAAGAAGCTACAGAGCCGAGAGCAAACAACCAAGCCAAGCCCTAGAGCTTGGAAGTCGCGGGTTGGGTCAACCTTTCTACTCTTTCCGGGGTGGTGATGTGTCAGACAGTATTTGGCAGGTGCCGTCTTCCTTGAATTTCTTTCTGGTATTTTTCACTTTCTTATTTTTTTTTTTCTTTCGGCTTGGTTTGGTTTCGGTTTTTTTTTTTTTTTCCACGCGGGTGGGACCGTTCCCGGGAAGAGGGATCCCGTGCTCTACTGTCCATCCCCGGCTCCAGGAGGTGATGGAGGGGAATCAGTGTGAATGTGCAGGACGTTACGTCACGGTGGCAGGAGGGAATTCCCAGGATTCGCTTGTATCGCGCACGGTGTCTAGGAGGGAAGGCCGGGAGAAAGGAGGGCCGAGTTGAGAGGGACGCAAGAAGCAGAGGCTGAGTTCCAGAGGACGGGGTTGCCTCCGTGGAGAAAGCGATGGAGCCAAAGAGGTGGAGGACGGCGACCCCTTCCCCGAGGAGAGACAGAGGGAAAGCCTTGCCCGGGGTTGGCGCCCGCCAAGGGACACCGCCGCCTGGTGGATGGTGAGAGCCTCCACTGGGGCTTGGGAACGGCCTGCTCTCGGGCTGGTTCTCCTAGAGCACTAGCAGATGACCGAGGCTCCCTCTGGGCCAGCCCAGTCTCGAAGCCGCGGCCCCGGCGGTCGCCCGACGTGGTGGAGAGCCTTTCTTTTGAAAAGGTCTCCTGGGTCGAGAGCCGTGGGGTGGGTGTTGCTTGCCCCGTGGACGACCTGGACCCATCTCTACCGCCGCTGCGGAGTCACCTCGCCCTTGCCAGGCTTCCAGCAGTTCCCCCGGTGTCTCCAGAGGGGCATGCTGCGCCAAGGCGCCCGCGCCCCGCCCCGCCACGCCCCGCCCCGCCGCGCCCCGCCCCGCCGCGCCCGTCCCGCCCCGCCGCGCCCCCCGCCTGGAGGTCCGCCCCGCCCCCGCCCCCGCGGGAAGCTCCACCCCGCCCAGCCCCGCCGCGCCCGCGCCGCGCCCCACCCCACCGCCACTGGGCGGGCTATTTAAGAGATGGGCCGGCCCACCTTCCTCTGCCTGGCCGGACCTTCTGCGAGTCGCCCGTCGAGCGACCGCCGTGTGTCCAGCACGGCTTCCTTCGCTGTCTTTGGGAGCTTTGCGCTCGGTTACCTGCCGCCGCCGCCGCAGCTGCTGCTGCCGCTGCTGCTGCTGCTGTTGCCGCCGTTGAGTCCCAGGGGCAATCGCCGCCATGGAGGCGCCCGGCACCTCGGGAGGCTCGGCCAAAGCGCGGGGCCGACGCCAGAGGTTGGTGCTGGAGCCCAGTCAGACAGCCATCCTGCAAGCCTCGTTTGAAGAGAACCCCTACCCTGGGATAAGCCGCCGAGAAGAACTGGCCCGAGCCATCGGCATCCCGGAGGACCGCGTCCAGGTCTGGTTTGGGAACCGCCGAGCAAGCCGCTCCAGGAAGAGCCGCTCGGCTTCCGCTCGCGCCTCCGGAGGAGGCGAGGCGGGCCAGGGCCAGGGCCAGGGCCAGGGCCAGGGCTTGGGCCAGGGCCAGGGCCTGGGCCACGGCCAGGGTCAGGGCCAGGGCCAGGACGAGACCCAGACCCAGGCCCCGGCCCAGCCCGAGGCCCCCGGCCGCCTTGACGAGCCTGAGCGGGGACGGCGGCGGCGGCCCGCGGACAACTTCCCCGCAGAGGCCAGACGAAAGCGCACGCGGATCACCGCGCCTCAAGTCAGCCTCCTGGCCGAGGCCTTCGAGAAGGACCGCTATCCGGATTTCCAGGCCAAAAGCGAACTGGCTCGGCGAACGGGCCTCGACGAGTCCCGAGTTCACATCTGGTTTCAGAACCGAAGAGCTCGACACCCGGCACAGAGCCCGAGGGCACCGGGGAGGCCAGCGGCCGACAGCCCGACTCCGGGGCCTCCTGGCACACAGCCACTGGGCTCCAGCGCCCGGGGCTCCGAGCAGAGCCAACCAGCCTTTCTACCTCTTCTCCTCCAGCCCCAGGCGCCCGGTCCGCCGCCGGATGCCGCCCAGGGCTGGGTCAGCCGACCACCCGGCCTGGTCCTGGTGCTGCAAGCCACCCCGGCCCTACCGGTCGCCCGGACCGGTGGTGCCCCGGCGGCGGTGGCCCTGGCGGCGGCGGCCCCGCCCGACCCCGGGCCACGGGCACCGGCTGGAGGAGAGGCGCCGTCCGCCCCTCAGACTCTCCCGTCCTCCCAGCCGGTGGCAAACGGCCTGGCGCCTCCCGTCCGGCCCTCGGCCACGGCGCCTTGGGGCCCCCGAGAACCTACTCAGCCTGACCCTTCCCAGGCACAGGGGCAGCTCCCCCCGCCTCAGCAAGGCCCTGCTCCCTGCACGCAAGTTCCGCTGGCCCCGGATGTCCCCGGATGGCCGGCCGACCAAGCCCAGCCTTGCCAGCCCGCCCAGCCCGAGGCAGAGCAGCGGCAAGAGCTGGCCCAACAGGCTCACGGCTCCTCTGGCCCGCTGGACCAGGACTATCTGGAAACCATGAGCCTTCTGGAGGAATTCTTCTCCCAGGCCGACGTCCAGGAAACGGCCAGAGCCTTTCTCGACGCGGACCCAGAGGAGGCAGGCCCTCCGCAACCCGCACCCGAACTCGAACTCGACCTCGGCGAGGTGGACTTTCAGGACCTGCTGGAGGCCCTGCAAGACTCTCCGGCGCCGGAGTTTTAAGAAGGTGCAAGCCGTCCCGAGGGGCCCGCGACCGTCCTCGTCCTCCGGAGGGGATCGGTAGGACCCGCAGAGGTGCCCAGCAACCGAGCAATGGCCCTCGGGAAGGGGAGGGACCCAGGAAGGCGGATGGCACCGAACTTTCAGAGACTCTCCTGCCTGGCCCTAGTCCCACCCGGCGCCCTCCGTATCTGCCTTCCAACATAGGGCTGCCCGCTCCTTGAGAGGCTCAAGAGAGCCGACGGGGAGAGGGTGGACAGGAGTGGGGCTTGGATGTGGGGAGTCGAGGGGTGGACAGGGGCTGTGCGCTCTCACTGGCTGGGGGGAGCAGCGCAGTTCGAGCCGACCTGACTGTCGGTGCCTGGGAGCGCTGGCACGCGGCCCCCGGGGCTTGGGACGGCTCGTCCTTTCGGAGAGGACAGCCCCCTCCTTCGGTCTCTCCCTTCTCTTTCTCTCTCTCTCGGCTCGTTGTCCAGGGCTCCAGACCCTCCCTTGGGGCAACAGGGAAACTCCCCACTGAGGTGGGAACCAATGCCGGTTGTTGCGAAAGGAAATGCCTTTGGGTTGGAAAGGAATCGCCCGGTAGGGGAGCCGTCTCTCGTGAGAAGTAGCTGACCCAAAGCCTCCTGCAACGGAAACCACACTCCCGGCGGTGCTAAACGTTGACCTCTGGGGACCCTCCCGGAAAAGGGGTGTTCCCCCAGGGACCTCTCTCCTTCGAGATGGACTCCTTGGGTCGTGTCCCAACGGGCCCCATCCAGGGCCACCGAAGAGCCCAGGAACGCGAATGTTTGGACTGCTCCTCCCCACACACTCTCCCCACACACGCTGCCTGCCTTCTCCCAAATCCACGGGTCCCAGGTCAACTCCGGGCCGCTCTCCTAGCGCCTTCCGTCCGAGGCTCCTCCCGTTGTCCTCCGAAGCGGCAGCTTCGGACACCCGAACCCGATTCTCCGAGCCGATGACGGTTTTCACGGGCGCTAAAAATCCACAGTCGAGATAGACAAAAATCATAACCCATTGACTGCCCAAAGAAGAAGCTACAAAGCCGAGAGCAAACAACCAAGCCAAGCCCTAGAGCTTGGAAGTCGCGGGTTGGGTCAACCTTTCTACTCTTTCCGGGGTGGTGATGTGTCAGACAGTATTTGGGAGGTGCCGTCTTCCTTGAATTTCTTTCTGGTATTTTTCACTTTCTTCTTTTTTTTTTTTTTTTTCTTTCGGTTTGGTTTGGTTTCGGTTTTGTTTTTTTTTTTTTCCACGCGGGTGGGACCGTTCCCGGGAAGAGGGATTCCGTGCTCTACTGTCCATCCCCGGCTCCAGGAGGTGATGGAGGGGAATCAGTGTGAATGTGCAGGACGTTACGTCACGGTGGCAGGAGGGAACTCCCAGGATTCGCTTGTTTCGCGCACGGTGTCTAGGAGGGAAGGCCGGGAGAAAGGAGGGCCGAGTTGAGAGGGACGCAAGAAGCAGAGGCTGAGGTCCAGAGGACGGGGTTGCCTCCGTGGAGAAAGCGATGGAGCCAAAGAGGTGGAGGACGGCGACCCCTTCCCCGAGGAGAGACAGAGGGAAAGCCTTGCCCGGGGTTGGCGCCCGCCAAGGGACACCGCCGCCTGGTGGATGGTGAGAGCCTCCACTGGGGCTTGGGAACGGCCTGCTCTCGGGCTGGTTCTCCTAGAGCACTAGCAGATGACCGAGGCTCCCTCTGGGCCAGCCCAGTCTCGAAGCCGCGGCCCCGGCGGCCGCACGACGTGGTGGAGAGCCTTTCTTTTGAAAAGGTCTCCTGGGTCGAGAGCCGTGGGGTGGGTGTTGCTTGCCCCGTGGACGACCTGGACCCATCTCTACCGCCGCTGCGGAGTCACCTCGCCCTTGCCAGGCTTCCAGCAGTTCCCCCGGTGTCTCCAGAGGGGCATGCTGCGCCAAGGCGCCCGCGCCCCGCCCCGCCGCGCCCGTCCCGCCCCGCCGCGCCCCCCCGCCTGGAGGTCCGCCCCGCCCCCGCCCCCGCGGGAAGCTCCACCCCGCCCAGCCCCGCCGCGCCCGCGCCGCGCCCCACCCCACCGCCACTGGGCGGGCTATTTAAGAGATGGGCCGGCCCACCTTCCTCTGCTTGGCCGGACCTTCTGCGAGTCGCCCGTCGAGCGACCGCCGTGTGTCCAGCACGGCTTCCTTCGCTGTCTATGGGAGCTTTGCGCTCGGTTACCTGCCGCCGCCGCCGCAGCTGCTGCTGCCGCTGCTGCTGCTGCTGTTGCCGCCGTTGAGTCCCAGGGGCAATCGCCGCCATGGAGGCGCCCGGCACCTCGGGAGGCTCGGCCAAAGCGCGGGGCCGACGCCAGAGGTTGGTGCTGGAGCCCAGTCAGACAGCCATCCTGCAAGCCTCGTTTGAAGAGAACCCCTACCCTGGGATAAGCCGCCGAGAAGAACTGGCCCGAGCCATCGGCATCCCGGAGGACCGCGTCCAGGTCTGGTTTGGGAACCGCCGAGCAAGCCGCTCCAGGAAGAGCCGCTCGGCTTCCGCTCGCGCCTCCGGAGGAGGCGAGGCGGGCCAGGGCCAGGGCCAGGGCCAGGGCCAGGGCCAGGGCCGGGGCCAGGACGAGACCCAGACCCAGGCCCCGGCCCAGCCCGAGGCCCCCGGCCGCCTGGACGAGCCTGAGCGGGGGCGGCGGCGGCGGCCCGCGGACAACTTCCCCGCAGAGGCCAGACGAAAGCGCACGCGGATCACCGCGCCTCAAGTCAGCCTCCTGGCCGAGGCCTTCGAGAAGGACCGCTATCCGGATTTCCAGGCCAAAAGCGAACTGGCTCGGCGAACGGGCCTCGACGAGTCCCGAGTTCACATCTGGTTTCAGAACCGAAGAGCTCGACACCCGGCACAGAGCCCGAGGGCACCGGGGAGGCCAGCGGCCGACAGCCCGACTCCGGGGCCTCCTGGCACACAGCCACTGGGCTCCAGCGCCCGGGGCTCCGAGCAGAGCCAACCAGCCTTTCTACCTCTTCTCCTCCAGCCCCAGGCGCCCGGTCCGCCGCCGGATGCCGCCCAGGGCTGGGTCAGCCGACCACCCGGCCTGGTCCTGGTGCTGCAAGCCACCCCGGCCCTACCGGTCGCCCGGACCGGTGGTGCCCCGGCGGCGGTGGCCCTGGCGGCGGCGGCCCCGCCCGACCCCGGGCCACGGGCACCGGCTGGAGGAGAGGCGCCGTCCGCCCCTCAGACTCTCCCGTCCTCCCAGCCGATGGCAAACGGCCTGGCGCCTCCCGTCCGGCCCTCGGCCACGGCACCTTGGGGCCCCCGAGAACCTGCTCAGCCTGACCCTTCCCAGGCACAGGGGCAGCTCCCCCCGCCTCAGCAAGGCCCTGCTCCCTGCACGCAAGTTCCGCTGGCCCCGGATGTCCCCGGATGGCCGGCCGTCCAAGCCCAGCCTTGCCAGCCCGCCCAGCCCGAGGCAGAGCAGCGGCAAGAGCTGGCCCAACAGGCTCACGGCTCCTCTGGCCCGCTGGACCAGGACTATCTGGAAACCATGAGCCTTCTGGAGGAATTCTTCTCCCAGGCCGACGTCCAGGAAACGGCCAGAGCCTTTCTGGACGCGGACCCCGAGGAGGCAGGCCCTCCGCAACCTGCACCCGAACTCGACCTCGAACTCGGCGAGGTGGACTTTCAGGACCTGCTGGAGGCCCTGCAAGACTCTCCGGCGCCGGAGGTTTAAGAAGGTGCAAGCCGTCCCGAGGGGCCCGCGACCGTCCTCTTCCTCCGGAGGGGATCGGTAGGACCCGCAGAGGTGCCCAGCAACCGAGCAATGGCCCTCGGGAAGGGGAGGGACCCAGGAAGGCGGATGGCACCGAACTTTCAGAGACTCTCCTGCCTGGCCCTAGTCCCACCCGGCGCCCTCCGTGTCTGCCTTCCAACATAGGGCTGCCCGCTCCTTGAGAGGCTCAAGAGAGCCGACGGGGAGAGGGTGGACAGGAGTGGGGCTTGGATGTGGGGAGTCGAGGGGTGGACAGGGGCTGCGCGCTCTCACTGGCTGGGGGGAGCAGCGCAGTTCGAGCCGACCTGACTGTCGGTGCCTGGGAGCGCTGGCACGCGGCCCCCGGGGCTTGGGACGGCTCGTCCTTTCAGAGAGGACAGCCCCCTCCTTCGGTCTCCCCCTTCTCTTTCTCTCTCTTTCGGCTCGTTGTCCAGGGCTCCAGACCCTCCCTTGGGGCAACAGGGAAACTCCCCACTTAGGTGGGAACCAATGCGGGTTGTTGCGAAAGGAAATGCCTTTGGGTTGGAAAGGAATCGCCCGGTAGGGGAGCCGTCTCTCGTGAGAAGTAGCTGACCCAAAGCCTCCTGCAACGGAAACCACACTCCCGGCGGTGCTAAACGTTGACCTCTGGGGACCCTCCCGGAAAAGGGGTGTTCCCCCAGGGACCTCTCTCCTTCGAGATGGACTCCTTGGGTCGTGTCCCAACGGGCCCCATCCAGGGCCACCGAAGAGCCCAGGAACGCGAATGTTTGGACTGCTCCTCCCCACACACTCTCCCCACACACGCTGCCTGCCTTCTCCCAAATCCACGGGTCCCAGGTCAACTCCGGGCCGCTCTCCTAGCGCCTTCCGTCCGAGGCTCCTCCCGTTGTCCTCCGAAGCGGCAGCTTCGGACACCCGAACCCGATTCTCCGAGCCGATGACGGTTTTCACGGGCGCCAAAAATCCACAGTCGAGATAGACAAAAATCATAACCCATTGACTGCCCAAAGAAGAAGCTACAGAGCCGAGAGCAAACAACCAAGCCAAGCCCTAGAGCTTGGAAGTCGCGGGTTGGGTCAACCTTTCTACTCTTTCCGGGGTGGTGATGTGTCAGACAGTATTTGGCAGGTGCCGTCTTCCTTGAATTTCTTTCTGGTATTTTTCACTTTCTTATTTTTTTTTTTCTTTCGGCTTGGTTTGGTTTCGGTTTTTTTTTTTTTTTCCACGCGGGTGGGACCGTTCCCGGGAAGAGGGATCCCGTGCTCTACTGTCCATCCCCGGCTCCAGGAGGTGATGGAGGGGAATCAGTGTGAATGTGCAGGACGTTACGTCACGGTGGCAGGAGGGAATTCCCAGGATTCGCTTGTATCGCGCACGGTGTCTAGGAGGGAAGGCCGGGAGAAAGGAGGGCCGAGTTGAGAGGGACGCAAGAAGCAGAGGCTGAGTTCCAGAGGACGGGGTTGCCTCCGTGGAGAAAGCGATGGAGCCAAAGAGGTGGAGGACGGCGACCCCTTCCCCGAGGAGAGACAGAGGGAAAGCCTTGCCCGGGGTTGGCGCCCGCCAAGGGACACCGCCGCCTGGTGGATGGTGAGAGCCGCCACTGGGGCTTGGGAACGGCCTGCTCTCGGGCTGGTTCTCCTAGAGCACTAGCAGATGACCGAGGCTCCCTCTGGGCCAGCCCAGTCTCGAAGCCGCGGCCCCGGCGGTCGCCCGACGTGGTGGAGAGCCTTTCTTTTGAAAAGGTCTCCTGGGTCGAGAGCCGTGGGGTGGGTGTTGCTTGCCCCGTGGACGACCTGGACCCATCTCTACCGCCGCTGCGGAGTCACCTCGCCCTTGCCAGGCTTCCAGCAGTTCCCCCGGTGTCTCCAGAGGGGCATGCTGCGCCAAGGCGCCCGCGCCCCGCCCCGCCACGCCCCGCCCCGCCGCGCCCCGCCCCGCCGCGCCCGTCCCGCCCCGCCGCGCCCCCCGCCTGGAGGTCCGCCCCGCCCCCGCCCCCGCGGGAAGCTCCACCCCGCCCAGCCCCGCCGCGCCCGCGCCGCGCCCCACCCCACCGCCACTGGGCGGGCTATTTAAGAGATGGGCCGGCCCACCTTCCTCTGCCTGGCCGGACCTTCTGCGAGTCGCCCGTCGAGCGACCGCCGTGTGTCCAGCACGGCTTCCTTCGCTGTCTTTGGGAGCTTTGCGCTCGGTTACCTGCCGCCGCCGCCGCAGCTGCTGCTGCCGCTGCTGCTGCTGCTGTTGCCGCCGTTGAGTCCCAGGGGCAATCGCCGCCATGGAGGCGCCCGGCACCTCGGGAGGCTCGGCCAAAGCGCGGGGCCGACGCCAGAGGTTGGTGCTGGAGCCCAGTCAGACAGCCATCCTGCAAGCCTCGTTTGAAGAGAACCCCTACCCTGGGATAAGCCGCCGAGAAGAACTGGCCCGAGCCATCGGCATCCCGGAGGACCGCGTCCAGGTCTGGTTTGGGAACCGCCGAGCAAGCCGCTCCAGGAAGAGCCGCTCGGCTTCCGCTCGCGCCTCCGGAGGAGGCGAGGCGGGCCAGGGCCAGGGCCAGGGCCAGGGCCAGGGCTTGGGCCAGGGCCAGGGCCTGGGCCACGGCCAGGGTCAGGGCCAGGGCCAGGACGAGACCCAGACCCAGGCCCCGGCCCAGCCCGAGGCCCCCGGCCGCCTTGACGAGCCTGAGCGGGGACGGCGGCGGCGGCCCGCGGACAACTTCCCCGCAGAGGCCAGACGAAAGCGCACGCGGATCACCGCGCCTCAAGTCAGCCTCCTGGCCGAGGCCTTCGAGAAGGACCGCTATCCGGATTTCCAGGCCAAAAGCGAACTGGCTCGGCGAACGGGCCTCGACGAGTCCCGAGTTCACATCTGGTTTCAGAACCGAAGAGCTCGACACCCGGCACAGAGCCCGAGGGCACCGGGGAGGCCAGCGGCCGACAGCCCGACTCCGGGGCCTCCTGGCACACAGCCACTGGGCTCCAGCGCCCGGGGCTCCGAGCAGAGCCAACCAGCCTTTCTACCTCTTCTCCTCCAGCCCCAGGCGCCCGGTCCGCCGCCGGATGCCGCCCAGGGCTGGGTCAGCCGACCACCCGGCCTGGTCCTGGTGCTGCAAGCCACCCCGGCCCTACCGGTCGCCCGGACCGGTGGTGCCCCGGCGGCGGTGGCCCTGGCGGCGGCGGCCCCGCCCGACCCCGGGCCACGGGCACCGGCTGGAGGAGAGGCGCCGTCCGCCCCTCAGACTCTCCCGTCCTCCCAGCCGGTGGCAAACGGCCTGGCGCCTCCCGTCCGGCCCTCGGCCACGGCGCCTTGGGGCCCCCGAGAACCTACTCAGCCTGACCCTTCCCAGGCACAGGGGCAGCTCCCCCCGCCTCAGCAAGGCCCTGCTCCCTGCACGCAAGTTCCGCTGGCCCCGGATGTCCCCGGATGGCCGGCCGACCAAGCCCAGCCTTGCCAGCCCGCCCAGCCCGAGGCAGAGCAGCGGCAAGAGCTGGCCCAACAGGCTCACGGCTCCTCTGGCCCGCTGGACCAGGACTATCTGGAAACCATGAGCCTTCTGGAGGAATTCTTCTCCCAGGCCGACGTCCAGGAAACGGCCAGAGCCTTTCTCGACGCGGACCCAGAGGAGGCAGGCCCTCCGCAACCCGCACCCGAACTCGAACTCGACCTCGGCGAGGTGGACTTTCAGGACCTGCTGGAGGCCCTGCAAGACTCTCCGGCGCCGGAGTTTTAAGAAGGTGCAAGCCGTCCCGAGGGGCCCGCGACCGTCCTCGTCCTCCGGAGGGGATCGGTAGGACCCGCAGAGGTGCCCAGCAACCGAGCAATGGCCCTCGGGAAGGGGAGGGACCCAGGAAGGCGGATGGCACCGAACTTTCAGAGACTCTCCTGCCTGGCCCTAGTCCCACCCGGCGCCCTCCGTGTCTGCCTTCCAACATAGGGCTGCCCGCTCCTTGAGAGGCTCAAGAGAGCCGACGGGGAGAGGGTGGACAGGAGTGGGGCTTGGATGTGGGGAGTCGAGGGGTGGACAGGGGCTGTGCGCTCTCACTGGCTGGGGGGAGCAGCGCAGTTCGAGCCGACCTGACTGTCGGTGCCTGGGAGCGCTGGCACGCGGCCCCCGGGGCTTGGGACGGCTCGTCCTTTCGGAGAGGACAGCCCCCTCCTTCGGTCTCTCCCTTCTCTTTCTCTCTCTCTCGGCTCGTTGTCCAGGGCTCCAGACCCTCCCTTGGGGCAACAGGGAAACTCCCCACTGAGGTGGGAACCAATGCCGGTTGTTGCGAAAGGAAATGCCTTTGGGTTGGAAAGGAATCGCCCGGTAGGGGAGCCGTCTCTCGTGAGAAGTAGCTGACCCAAAGCCTCCTGCAACGGAAACCACACTCCCGGCGGTGCTAAACGTTGACCTCTGGGGACCCTCCCGGAAAAGGGGTGTTCCCCCAGGGACCTCTCTCCTTCGAGATGGACTCCTTGGGTCGTGTCCCAACGGGCCCCATCCAGGGCCACCGAAGAGCCCAGGAACGCGAATGTTTGGACTGCTCCTCCCCACACACTCTCCCCACACACGCTGCCTGCCTTCTCCCAAATCCACGGGTCCCAGGTCAACTCCGGGCCGCTCTCCTAGCGCCTTCCGTCCGAGGCTCCTCCCGTTGTCCTCCGAAGCGCAGCTTCGGACACCCGAACCCGATTCTCCGAGCCGATGACGGTTTTCACGGGCGCTAAAAATCCACAGTCGAGATAGACAAAAATCATAACCCATTGACTGCCCAAAGAAGAAGCTACAAAGCCGAGAGCAAACAACCAAGCCAAGCCCTAGAGCTTGGAAGTCGCGGGTTGGGTCAACCTTTCTACTCTTTCCGGGGTGGTGATGTGTCAGACAGTATTTGGGAGGTGCCGTCTTCCTTGAATTTCTTTCTGGTATTTTTCACTTTCTTCTTTTTTTTTTTTTTTTTCTTTCGGTTTGGTTTGGTTTCGGTTTTGTTTTTTTTTTTTTCCACGCGGGTGGGACCGTTCCCGGGAAGAGGGATTCCGTGCTCTACTGTCCATCCCCGGCTCCAGGAGGTGATGGAGGGGAATCAGTGTGAATGTGCAGGACGTTACGTCACGGTGGCAGGAGGGAACTCCCAGGATTCGCTTGTTTCGCGCACGGTGTCTAGGAGGGAAGGCCGGGAGAAAGGAGGGCCGAGTTGAGAGGGACGCAAGAAGCAGAGGCTGAGGTCCAGAGGACGGGGTTGCCTCCGTGGAGAAAGCGATGGAGCCAAAGAGGTGGAGGACGGCGACCCCTTCCCCGAGGAGAGACAGAGGGAAAGCCTTGCCCGGGGTTGGCGCCCGCCAAGGGACACCGCCGCCTGGTGGATGGTGAGAGCCTCCACTGGGGCTTGGGAACGGCCTGCTCTCGGGCTGGTTCTCCTAGAGCACTAGCAGATGACCGAGGCTCCCTCTGGGCCAGCCCAGTCTCGAAGCCGCGGCCCCGGCGGCCGCACGACGTGGTGGAGAGCCTTTCTTTTGAAAAGGTCTCCTGGGTCGAGAGCCGTGGGGTGGGTGTTGCTTGCCCCGTGGACGACCTGGACCCATCTCTACCGCCGCTGCGGAGTCACCTCGCCCTTGCCAGGCTTCCAGCAGTTCCCCCGGTGTCTCCAGAGGGGCATGCTGCGCTAAGGCGCCCGCGCCCCGCCCCGCCGCGCCCGTCCCGCCCCGCCGCGCCCCCCGCCTGGAGGTCCGCCCCGCCCCCGCCCCCGCGGGAAGCTCCACCCCGCCCAGCCCCGCCGCGCCCGCGCCGCGCCCCACCCCACCGCCACTGGGCGGGCTATTTAAGAGATGGGCCGGCCCACCTTCCTCTGCTTGGCCGGACCTTCTGCGAGTCGCCCGTCGAGCGACCGCCGTGTGTCCAGCACGGCTTCCTTCGCTGTCTTTGGGAGCTTTGCGCTCGGTTACCTGCCGCCGCCGCCGCAGCTGCTGCTGCCGCTGCTGCTGCTGCTGTTGCCGCCGTTGAGTCCCAGGGGCAATCGCCGCCATGGAGGCGCCCGGCACCTCGGGAGGCTCGGCCAAAGCGCGGGGCCGACGCCAGAGGTTGGTGCTGGAGCCCAGTCAGACAGCCATCCTGCAAGCCTCGTTTGAAGAGAACCCCTACCCTGGGATAAGCCGCCGAGAAGAACTGGCCCGAGCCATCGGCATCCCGGAGGACCGCGTCCAGGTCTGGTTTGGGAACCGCCGAGCAAGCCGCTCCAGGAAGAGCCGCTCGGCTTCCGCTCGCGCCTCCGGAGGAGGCGAGGCGGGCCAGGGCCAGGGCCAGGGCCAGGGCCAGGGCCAGGGCCGGGGCCAGGACGAGACCCAGACCCAGGCCCCGGCCCAGCCCGAGGCCCCCGGCCGCCTGGACGAGCCTGAGCGGGGGCGGCGGCGGCGGCCCGCGGACAACTTCCCCGCAGAGGCCAGACGAAAGCGCACGCGGATCACCGCGCCTCAAGTCAGCCTCCTGGCCGAGGCCTTCGAGAAGGACCGCTATCCGGATTTCCAGGCCAAAAGCGAACTGGCTCGGCGAACGGGCCTCGACGAGTCCCGAGTTCACATCTGGTTTCAGAACCGAAGAGCTCGACACCCGGCACAGAGCCCGAGGGCACCGGGGAGGCCAGCGGCCGACAGCCCGACTCCGGGGCCTCCTGGCACACAGCCAGTGGGCTCCAGCGCCCGGGGCTCCGAGCAGAGCCAACCAGCCTTTCTACCTCTTCTCCTCCAGCCCCAGGCGCCCGGTCCGCCGCCGGATGCCGCCCAGGGCTGGGTCAGCCGACCACCCGGCCTGGTCCTGGTGCTGCAAGCCACCCCGGCCCTACCGGTCGCCCGGACCGGTGGTGCCCCGGCGGCGGTGGCCCTGGCGGCGGCGGCCCCGCCCGACCCCGGGCCACGGGCACCGGCTGGAGGAGAGGCGCCGTCCGCCCCTCAGACTCTCCCGTCCTCCCAGCCGGTGGCAAACGGCCTGGCGCCTCCCGTCCGGCCCTCGGCCACGGCGCCTTGGGGCCCCCGAGAACCTGCTCAGCCTGACCCTTCCCAGGCACAGGGGCAGCTCCCCCCGCCTCAGCAAGGCCCTGCTCCCTGCACGCAAGTTCCGCTGGCCCCGGATGTCCCCGGATGGCCGGCCGTCCAAGCCCAGCCTTGCCAGCCCGCCCAGCCCGAGGCAGAGCAGCGGCAAGAGCTGGCCCAACAGGCTCACGGCTCCTCTGGCCCGCTGGACCAGGACTATCTGGAAACCATGAGCCTTCTGGAGGAATTCTTCTCCCAGGCCGACGTCCAGGAAACGGCCAGAGCCTTTCTGGACGCGGACCCCGAGGAGGCAGGCCCTCCGCAACCCGCACCCGAACTCGACCTCGAACTCGGCGAGGTGGACTTTCAGGACCTGCTGGAGGCCCTGCAAGACTCTCCGGCGCCGGAGGTTTAAGAAGGTGCAAGCCGTCCCGAGGGGCCCGCGACCGTCCTCTTCCTCCGGAGGGGATCGGTAGGACCCGCAGAGGTGCCCAGCAACCGAGCAATGGCCCTCGGGAAGGGGAGGGACCCAGGAAGGCGGATGGCACCGAACTTTCAGAGACTCTCCTGCCTGGCCCTAGTCCCACCCGGCGCCCTCCGTGTCTGCCTTCCAACATAGGGCTGCCCGCTCCTTGAGAGGCTCAAGAGAGCCGACGGGGAGAGGGTGGACAGGAGTGGGGCTTGGATGTGGGGAGTCGAGGGGTGGACAGGGGCTGTGCGCTCTCACTGGCTGGGGGGAGCAGCGCAGTTCGAGCCGACCTGACTGTCGGTGCCTGGGAGCGCTGGCACGCGGCCCCCGGGGCTTGGGACGGCTTGTCCTTTCGGAGAGGACAGCCCCCTCCTTCGGTCTCTCCCTTCTCTTTCTCTCTCTTTCGGCTCGTTGTCCAGGGCTCCAGACCCTCCCTTGGGGCAACAGGGAAACTCCCCACTTAGGTGGGAACCAATGCGGGTTGTTGCGAAAGGAAATGCCTTTGGGTTGGAAAGGAATCGCCCGGTAGGGGAGCCGTCTCTCGTGAGAAGTAGCTGACCCAAAGCCTCCTGCAACGGAAACCACACTCCCGGCGGTGCTAAACGTTGACCTCTGGGGACCCTCCCGGAAAAGGGGTGTTCCCCCAGGGACCTCTCTCCTTCGAGATGGACTCCTTGGGTCGTGTCCCAACGGGCCCCATCCAGGGCCACCGAAGAGCCCAGGAACGCGAATGTTTGGACTGCTCCTCCCCACACACTCTCCCCACACACGCTGCCTGCCTTCTCCCAAATCCACGGGTCCCAGGTCAACTCCGGGCCGCTCTCCTAGCGCCTTCCGTCCGAGGCTCCTCCCGTTGTCCTCCGAAGTGGCAGCTTCGGACACCCGAACCCGATTCTCCGAGCCGATGACGGTTTTCACGGGCGCCAAAAATCCACAGTCGAGATAGACAAAAATCATAACCCATTGACTGCCCAAAGAAGAAGCTACAGAGCCGAGAGCAAACAACCAAGCCAAGCCCTAGAGCTTGGAAGTCGCGGGTTGGGTCAACCTTTCTACTCTTTCCGGGGTGGTGATGTGTCAGACAGTATTTGGCAGGTGCCGTCTTCCTTGAATTTCTTTCTGGTATTTTTCACTTTCTTCTTTTTTTTTTTTTTTTTTTCTTTCGGTTTGGTTTGGTTTCGGTTTTTTTTTTTTTTTTCCACGCGGGTGGGACCGTTCCCGGGAAGAGGGATCCCGTGCTCTACTGTCCATCCCCGGCTCCAGGAGGTGATGGAGGGGAATCAGTGTGAATGTGCAGGACGTTACGTCACGGTGGCAGGAGGGAACTCCCAGGATTCGCTTGTATCGCGCACGGTGTCTAGGAGGGAAGGCCGGGAGAAAGGAGGGCCGAGTTGAGAGGGACGCAAGAATCAGAGGCTGAGGTCCAGAGGACGGGGTTGCCTCCGTGGAGAAAGCGATGGAGCCAAAGAGGTGGAGGACGGCGACCCCTTCCCCGAGGAGAGACAGAGGGAAAGCCTTGCCCGGGGTTGGCGCCCGCCAAGGGACACCGCCGCCTGGTGGATGGTGAGAGCCTCCACTGGGGCTTGGGAACGGCCTGCTCTCGGGCTGGTTCTCCTAGAGCACTAGCACTAGCACTGCTATGATTGCCTTAACAGGAAATGCCATGTAGACTCCTTGACACAGTGGGAATAAACTAGGGTTACAGATCTGGAATTCTATTAAAAGACGAGACTTGATGATCTGACATCCTGGAGAGTCCCCTGAGAGCATGGCATTTGGACACACTGCTAGCCCAAAGCTGAAACCAGTACAAAAATAACTCTTCACTTAAAAATTAGGAGGGAGTATAAGACGTGAGGCTACTGGAGCAGCTCCTTCACAAAAATGAGATGGGAGAGTGGAGAGGAGGGGCCAGGAGTTGGTGGAAGAAATACAGGGAAGTGCTGTCACAGGGTTGGGAGAGCAGCTAGCGTGACATTTAGGTGTGTCTGTGGGGTTTCATATGGCAAATTGTCTTGGATTATAAACTATTAATTAATCACAGTTAAAAAAAATTCTCCCCAAAATCCAGATGGATTCACTACAAAATCTTATCAAAGATTTTGGTGGAAAAGTTGATACCAATTTTGCACAATGTCTCTCACCAAAAAACTACAGCTGCTGTGGAGTCATTTTCAACTAGTGGCAATCTCATTTGCTGCAGTGTAGTATTGCTCCCTGAGGTTTTCTTGGCCATGTGGAGCTGCCAGTTGAACTCAAACTATTTGTGTCACCCATGGACAATTACATGATAAGGAAATTAAAAGGCAAAGACAAAACAATCAATAAATAATTTTCATTTATTTTTCTTCATCAAAATTCTATACATATCAGTAATACAAAATGCAAATAGAAAATTGAGGTTTAATTTATAAAACAAGGTATAACAATATGTCAAACCAATGATAAGATCTATGTTAATCTAACACTCTACAAGAAAAGAGAATCAATTGAAATGTATAAAATGAAGAAACTTTAAAATGAGGCAAACAGTACAACCAACCCCATCTGTTTAATAAGCACTAAATGTTCCTTAACTTGAGTTTCCCATCAAGAAAATTCAAAACAAGCAATAGTGACATGGTCACTTCACGCATGAAGCTCCAGCCCTGGAGACTGGGTTTCACAGAAGCTGGGGCGGGGGGCTGGGAATAGTGGTTCTGGAGAGGCAGAATGGTGGTGATGTAGGAGTTAGTGATCTCACACCCATGCCAGTTCAAAGGGCGGAGAGTGGCTGAGCTTCTTTCTGGCAAACCTTGAAGAAGCTCTGAACTTAGGCCACTCAAGTGAACATCACTGAAACTCAGGTACTTTAGGGGGCTGGTCCTTGAGCACAAGGACAAATAGGTCAAGTCAGGCTCTAGATGCAAGCAAGAAGTTATTTAGAGGGTCTCCAAAGGTATTTGCAGGCACTTGTTCCAGGTGACACTCCATGAAGAGGAGTCTAGATCGCTTTTGGTTGTGTAATTTATTAACCTCTCTTCCTGTCATTGTCCTCAGATTTGGGGCCAAATCTGATAAATACTAGGTTTGTATTCTTGCTTCAAGTGGTGTGTCTTCAAATGAAGTGTTAGGGGTGCCTTGAGTTCAAGTCTGGTTTGTCCTCTGACAGCCACAGCTGACCCCTGTCCCGGGAATGAGGGAAGTGTCTGTTGCTCTAGATGAAAGTTTGAGCTTCTACTCCTAGGTGGTGTCCCTGGAACTAGGTAATGGGTCAGGGCTGGGCCAACCCACAGCCGGGAATTTGTAGGCTCCCTGTGTGGCCATAGTGTAGAAGGTCTGGGCTGCTGTGTATAGCTCCCCCCGAAGCTGGATGAGCACCCTGAGCTCCTCCCAGGTAAGCGGGGCCAGTGCCTGCTGGGCCCGCATCTGGAACACATTGTGGTAAATGGCCTCGGACAGAGCCCACAGGGAGGTCACCAGGCTTCTTCGATGTGGAGGCTGGCTGCCTGGGGACCAGGCTTGGGGCCGCTTGCTCTGCACAGGTTGTGTCTTCACACGACTCCTGTGACAGTCATCCTGGGTCTCATCACCAGCATCAGGACCCTTTTCTTCCTTCATCCTGGAAGTCTCAGGAGAGATCCCTATGGAGAAATCACACGGGTAGGACATTAGCTACTAACCAAAAGTTGGCCTTTGGAACCCACTCTGAGGAACCTTGAAAAAAAGTCCTGGTCATTTGCATCTAGAAAAGTTATCACCTCAAAAATCCTAGGGTGCATAGTTCTACTTTACACACATAGGGTCAGTAAGAATCAGAATCCACAAAATCAATTTTTTTTTTAATCCGGAAAATGACACCCAACCAACAGTCTATGACTCTGTATCTGAGATTCCACCTGTCTCTCCAGGTTCCTTACAAACAGTCCAAGTTCCTACCTTGTCTTTGGAGGCTGTTCTCACTTAAGGAGAACATCTCACCTTTTACTTCAGACAGTTTCTCCTCCTCATCTGAGCCTCTTTTTTTGAGGGGGAGGCCTGCAACTCCAGAGCAGCGATGGCCAAGACCTCCTCCCGAAGTTGGCTCTGGTTTCTGAGGGCCGTGCTGATGAGCCAGCTCCTGAAGAAATCCTGATCTGTGCTTGGCAGGAAGGTTCCAATCAGAAGTCAGGGAGAGCCAAGATAATGGTGACTCCACCACTTCTGGTTCCGGGTCCCTCCTTAGCTTTTCAGAAACCTTTCAAGTCCTTTCTGGTCACCTTCATCTCCTTTCAACTTCTGCTGGCAAGTCCTAAGTTCGTGGTTTAGATGTCAGACTGGAGCCTTCTCCGGACTCAGGTAGCTGCAGGTGCAGATGAACCCAAAATGGGTAAGCGCAGGTCTCAAGAAAGAGAGGTCCAGTTATGAGTAGGACGCAAGGATCCAGAGTGAAAGTAGCCTTGCTGAAACACCCATGTATATGTTGGAGGCAGGCCACACCCCCAGGGAAATCCCCTTTCAACTAATTGGCTGATCCTGGAAGATCTCATCAGCGATGTGATCATGTTCTATGGGGATGATTGCATTACATGAAATGTCATTCTGGACATGGTTAATTATTATGCCAAATTACACCATAATTTCCAAACTCACAGTCAAAGCAGCCAGGGGCAGCTTAGCCATTAATGAAGGAGGACCTGTTCCTCCTGTCCATTAGCAAAAAATACTTAAAGTGATATCTAGGGGTGTGATTCAAGGGGTGTGCTGCCGAGACCAAGCAGAACCTGAAACTTTGTGCCCTGCGTTGTCAAAGATCTTGATATGGCTCTAACTGGTCAAAACCAGTTTACTAGTCTCCATGCTGAAGAACGATGAAAACGTGATTTGTCTTCTAAACCTGTGGCCATGGTAACGTATGCAGTCCATACTTGTATGTGTGGACACAGTAGAAAAGGTTCTTCCTTTGTTCTGGAGTTTGATTTGAGGAATATGCATTCTTGCTCTCTACCTGAGTTCTTGCAATAAATACCCTTCCTCACTCCTCACCTCAGTGTGTGTTTATTAACAAGAAGCTGCACCGAGCAGGAATCACTTGGGTAATAAAACCATCAAGAATCATGGCCCAGCCAAGTGGACATACAACCTTAACCATCATAGTCCCCTCAGCTGAAGCCTTGGTTCCTCAACTTAAGCCTTCGCTGTTTCTTGTACTAGGAAGAAGTGGACTTGGCCAGTGTGAAGAAGTGCCAGTTGCCATTCACTTCTACCTCTTGGATACAGGCTGGCTGTGCTGCTTTCAGGATCTTCCTAATCCGTGCACGTTGCATGTCACCAAATGACAGTTTCTCACAGCACAAGGGTGGCAGAACTAGTCTGTGCTTGACCCTCCTGATGGGGAAGATGGCAAAGACACCCAGGGTGGCTTTCTTGAGCCACAGGTCTTCTGTGAGCACCTTTTCAGTGGCCAAGGGCTGCTTCTCACTTGACTTTTAATCCTCAATTTTTGCCTCTCATCAAGGACAGGTAGCTCAAGTCAGACTCTGAACGACAGCAATTACTTACCCAGAGGATGTGCAACAGGATTTTGGGTCAACTGGTTCCAAGCATTTTTTTGCTGTTTTCTGTAATCACTGCTGCTGTTTCTAATGTATTTTAGTATAACCCTCACTGACTGTGGTCGTTACAGTTTTCCTAAGTAGTAATAGAGTTTGATAGTTTTGGATGCTGACATTGGTAATACAGAAATCAATCATTCTTTAAATCTGTTGTAAAGGAGTCATTGAGAAATTTTCATCATCGGTGCGAATCTGTTGTCATTGGGTCAGCTCTGATTCATAGTGGGACCCACTAGCATATTAGCATTTGCCAATTGTAGATTTCTAACAAGCCATCAGAAAACTCAGGACAAGTCCCCAACTCTGGGAATCAAGGCCTAGCCAAGAAGACTGGAAATTGGGGCGGTGGAGGGGGGAACACAATTCCATCTGTGATGAGGACTTCATGGGTTCTGAAAATTAAAGAAATGTGGACATCCCAAGAAATCATGAGAAGGATGAGGGGAATTGTTGACACATTTGAGAGAGCAGAGATTGGTTGGAATGTTTTCTCGACTGTACTTGAGTTGTTTGGAAGCATGGTATGAAAGGCTGATTGTGTTAGGAAAGTTGACGGGCAGATTCAGGAAGTAGTGCCATTTTTTCAGTGAAATATCTGCCTGAAACCAAAAAGAAGCAAAGAATGACGCAGAGTTTCTGAAAGGAAAACTCTCCCTCATTTTCTGACTAGAAACGCCATGAGCCTTCCCAGAGAAATCTGGATGATCTCGGAGCTTCCACAAGCAGAGTTACTTGCTGTGGGAATGGCATTTCCAGTCAGATAAGAAGTGAGGACAAAGTGAGGGAGCCACCTGAAGCTGTCCTTGGATGACCTAGGCTTGACCTGGGGGAAGTGTGATGGTGAAAGTGGTGGCTAAAGGTCACAGGGCAATGATCTTCACTGGTTTCCTAGACAGATGATAGTTTGGCAGTTACGTAATCAGGCAGTGATCTTCAGGATGAAACTGAATCCAGGTTTATCGCTCTGTCTCTCCAGGAGATACAATATCAAGTGGCCACACCTAGGCCAAAAGCTGCATTTGTTGTTAGGTGCTTTTGAGTTGGCTCTGACTCATAGTGACCCTATGAACAACAGAACAAAACACTGCCCAGTCTTGTGCCGTGTCCATAATTGTTTGTATACTTAAGCTTATTGCTGTGGCCACTGTGTCAATCCATCTTGTCAAGGGTCTTCCACTTTTTCACTGACCCTCCACTCTACCAAGCATGATGTCCTTCTCCAAGGACTAATCCTTCCTGGTGACATGTCCAAAGTATATAAGATGCAGTCTTGCCATCTTTGCTTCCAAGAAGTGCTCTGGTTGTACTTCTTTTAGAACAGATCTGTTTCAGTCCACGGTACATTAAACCTTCTTCTCTAACACCACAGTTCAAAGGCATCAATTCTTCTCTCTTCTTTGTTCGTTATCCAGCTTTCACATGCATCAGACGTGACTGAAAATACCATGGCTTGGGTCAGACGTGTTTTAGTCTTTAAGGTGACATCCTTACTTTTGAATACTTTGAAGAAGTCCTTTGCAGCCGATTTTCCCAGTGCAATGTGTCTTTTGATTTCTTGACTGCTGCTTCCATGGGCATTGATTGTGAACCCAAGTCAAATGAAATCCTGGACAACTTCAATCCTTTTTCCATCTATGACAGTGCTGCTTACTGGTCCAGTTCTGGGGACTTTTGTTTTCTTGGTTTTCTTGACGCTGAGGTGCAATCCATACTGAAGGCTGTGGTCCTTGATATTCATCAGTAAGTGTTTCAAATCTTCATTTCCAGCAAGTAAGATGGTGCTGTCTGCATGACGCAGGTTATTAGGGAGTCATACTCTAATTGTGGTGCCTCATTCTTTGTATAATCCAGCTTCTTGGATTATTTGCTCAGTATACAGATTGAAAATGTATTGTGAAAGGACACAAGCCTGACACACAACTTTCTTAACTTTCAACACTGTGCCATTTACAATAGCCTCCAAGAAAATTAAATATCCAGAAATATATCTAACCAGGGATATAAGAGACATACGCAAAAATTTTTTTCAGAAGATCCTACTGCAAGAAACCAAAGGGATTTACATAGATGGACAAACCTACCTTGATAATGGATGGGAAGACTTCACATGCTGAAAATGTCTATTCTACACAAAGCAGTTTTACACACAATGAAATCCCAATACAAATTTTTAATGAGACTGAGAAATAAATCACCCACTTCATCTGGAAAGGGGAGAAACTCTGAGTAAGCAAAGCACTGCTGAAGAAGAAGAACACAGTGAGAGGACTCACGTTACCTGACCTACAACCTCTTGCATTGTCATGGTAGTTGAAACAGCCTGGTACTGGTACAGAAACAGACATACAGACCAATGAAACAGAACTGACAATCCAGGAATGACACTATTTACCTAAGAACAGCTTATATTTGACAAAGTCCCAAAGGATGTAAACTGGGGAAAAAACAGTCTCTTTAACAAATAGTGTTGGGAAAACTGGATATCCCCCTGAAAAACCTGAAACAAGACCCATGTCTCACGCCGTGTACAGAACTAACTGAAAATGGATCAGCAATTGGAAACTGAGCTGCCTTTTTATTTCTGCCACGCTTACAATGAGGGCTGCATGTTGAGTTTTCAGCCACATCACTTCGGTTATTGTGAGAAATAAGGCTTCCTTTCAAAGTGCAAGTGGAAACTTTAAGGTTATTGAGGTGGCATTTGAGCAACTGTAGCCCTGAGCACGTCTCTTTCTTTTGCCAGTTTGCCTAGCAAAAGTGGGACTAATCAACAAGCTTCCTTATAGTTCTGTGTTTTTAAAATTCTAGAAAGATATCACACGTGTGTTCACCCAGAGCCTAACCTTACAAATACCTGCCCTATAGATGGTGATATTTTGTGTATTTGTATTGGCACCATGTGCCACAGATTAGCAGTACCTTCTTTCTTACTGGAAGCAGAGTAATAAACATCTTTAACATTAAGTAGATTTTAAAACCAGTTTAGAAAACTCATGCTTATAGTTTTGTTCCGTTAGAACCACTCTCAGTTCCAGTGTTAGGTTGGCTTCTTCGGAGAAGCAAAACTAATAAAACACTTACATACACTTATACGTACATACATACATGTGTATGTGTGTGCGTGTGCATTCATATTGGTATCAAAGAAAAGTCTCCCACAGTTGTAGAACCTGGGAATTCCCAAGTAGATGGATCAGGACAGAGGTTTTCTCTGATTCACATAAGTGTAAGGGCTGGCAAACCCAAGATCGGGCAGGTCAGACAGCAAGGCGCTTCTTGAGAAATTACAGAGATTGAAGAATCTTGATTTCTGTAATCAAGCTGTTAAATCAGTCCAATGATATGGACTTCAAAGGAACAGAAGACGCCTGTAGGATCCAGAGTGAACCAAAAGCCAGAATATCTGCTTATATTCAATTACAGGCCACATGCCCAAGGAAGCTCCCTTTCAGCTGATTGGCTGCTCGCATCAGATTTGATCACGAGAGTGAAATAAAAAAGTGATATGAACAGTGAGAATCATGATTTAGTCAAGGTAATACACAATCTTAACCTTCAAGGTGAGCCTATAGGACAGAGAAGTGCCCTATAGGTTTTCCAAGTGGCAGATGGTGGATTTGAACAGTTGACCTTTTGTTTAGCCGTTGAGCTTTTAGTCACAGTGCCACCATGGCTTACTCCCAAGGAAACTCTATGGGACAGTTCTACTCTGTCCCATGGATTTGCCGTGAGTCCAAATTGACTTAATGACACTCAACATCAAGACAACAAATTTGCTGTTAGAGGGAAAATGCAAAGGGAGAAATCCAAGGGTAAAGGAGGAAAATGAAGCAAAAAAGGCAAACTGAGGAATGCAGAGAGTGAGACTGTGAACAGAGGAAGAGTGTGAGGGAAATAACTAGTCAATCAGACCTCACAGCAACCCTTTGTGCTACAGAGTAAGACTGCTCCATAGCGTTTTCTTGGCCGTGTGCAGCTGCTGGGTGAACTGGAACCATTTTTACCACCCAGGAACAGTTACAGTATCAGGAGTTGGAAGAGAAAAAACAAATTAAAACCTAAATCATTTCAATTTTACTTTATTTTTCTTCATTAAAATCATACAAATATGATTATGATTCCTACTCCCCGTGTAAAAAAGCAAATAGAAAATGGGAAGCGAATACATGAAATAAAATATAACAAAATATAAAACCAATAACAGTATCTATATCAATATAACACTCTACCATAAAAGAGGATGTACTGAAAACTATCAAACTGAACAAAGTGTTGAATTAGGCAAAGAAAATGAACCAACATTTGACTGAAAAATCAGTCTATGTGGTCAATAAGCACTGAATGCTCCCTGCCTTGGTTTTCACATGAAAGAAGTGAAAATGAAACATGAGCGACACGGTCCTTTCACTCATCAAACTGAAAAACTGGAAGTTTCCAAGGCTGGGAATCTTTACAAAAGCAAACATCCCCATCTTTCTCCTGAGAACTAGCTGATGGGTTTTGACCGGTGAACTTTTGGGGCTGGCAGTATAGTCCTTTGACTATGGTGCTATCAGAGCATCTTTTGCAACAGATTACAAGGTGCCGTCAAATGGAGTCTAATTCCATGAGATCACAACCAAGAGGCTATTTCACATACATTATGTCATAGTTCCAGGCGCTGTCACTCAGCAAAGTCGAATTGGGCTGCCCTAACTCGTGCAGTAACATCCTGAGCTCCGAGAGGTAGCCTCGAAGACACCCCAGGTGGAGAGTACCTTGGATGCCCAGGTAACACTCCAGTGGAACAGGAAACACCCCGAGTCTAAACCTGCTCAGCGGGAGGGTGAGCCGCAGTAGGTCCTCCAGGACAGCCATGGAGACTGGGTTTCCACAGAAACTGAAGGTGATGAGCCGGGAGCAATGGCCCAGGGCAGGCAGGATGGTGGTGAGCTGGGAGTCTGTGATCCCACACCTATCGAGGTTCAGGTGGTGGAGGGTGGCTGAGTTTCTTTCTAGGAGAACATGGAGGAACTCGGAGCTCAAGCCACTCAGGTTGACATCCCTCAAATTCAGGTACCTTAAGTGGCTGGTGTTTGGGCACGAGGACAGGTGTGCCAAGTCCGACTCCAAAAGCAAGCAATTGGTTATAACGAGGGCCTCCAAGGGGCTCCTCAGGCACCTGAGCAGCTGGCCCAGGTGGCCTTTGAGGAAGGGAGCAGAACCCAGTTGGAGCTTCTCAAGCTGCCGCAGCCTGAGCAACTGAGAGCTGAACTGGGCAACGAGCTTCTCCACCTCCTCTGTCACCTGTGGAGCAAAGGCATCTGTGGTGATGTGAGACAGACAGAGTCTGCTGAGGTGAATCATCTGGCCCAGGTGAGGAGCAAAGCTGGCCAGGGTGGACAGTTCCCAGGCAGAGTTGATGTCCACCTCCTGGATATAGTCCAGCTGCACCATTTTCAGGATCTTCTCAATATCCTGGAGGGGCATTGCAACTATCTTGAGCTTCCTGCAGCACAGGTGTAGCCGACCTTTGCTCTGCTTGACCCTCTGAAGGAGGAAGGTGAGAAATTCATCCGGGGTGGCTTCCAGGAGGCACAGATCTAGGACCAACTGCAGAGGGGCTGAGGGCTGCTTCTTCACAGTCTTCCCATCGTCATCCAACTTTTGCCTCTTTACCCTGGGCTGGATGGCCTCTGGCTCCATCAGTGAGGACGCAGAGGCCCCATTGTCAGTTGCAGACCAGGCATTCCAGAAGTTGGTGTTAGCACTGATCCGTAAATCCAACACTCTGAGTTGCCCTCTCCTGGGACAGATGTCATGGGCCAGCAGGCTGTCCAGCGCATCCAGCACAGCTCTCACGATGTCCTGGGGAGGCTGCTGGGCTTTCACCAGAGCCCCCAGGGGGAGGTAGGCAAAAGGCCAAGCCTGCACCATAGCCTTCAGTGTCTGCAGGTGTCTTCCGGCAGCGGCCGCTGTGAACAGGGGCGGGAAGAGTTCTCTAGGCAGCCACTGCAGGGCAGCGATGGCTGTAGCCTCATCGCGGAGAAGACTCTGGTTTGCAAGATCCAAGAGCCTGGGTACACGCCGGTTGGTCATGCTGATGAATCTGTGGCCGGAGGAATCGTGATCTGAGATTGGCAGGGCTGCTATGCTCGGAACCTGGGAAGAACCGGAGTGGTGAATTCAGCACTCCAGGTTTTGGGTCCCATCTTAGTTTCACGGAAAGTGTTCTAGATCTCACCCATTCCCCTTTTCCCCTTTTCCACTTACGGTTGTGAAGACTGGCACGTCCGAAATCGGTGGTCTAGATGTCGCTCTGGAGGCTTCTTCTGACTCTTGTAGCTGCAAGTGTTGAGGAGTCCAAGATTGAGAGGTGATCGGCAGGATGCTGGCTCAAGTTGCAGAAACCAGAATTCCCACTAGGCGGAGCAGGACGCATGACCCAGAGTGAAGACAGCCTTGCCTGGACATCCATAGGCATACTGGAGGTAAGCCACGCCCAGAGGGCAGTCTCCTTACCACTGACTGATTGCGTATCGTGGATCTCATTGTGGAGGTGATTTCGTTAAAGCAGATCTCATCAGGAGGATAATTACATTATATTTTCATCCTCGAGGTCGATGCATTGCTACATAACTGGCATGTTATTGTTGTTACGTGCTGTCAAGTCAGTTGTGACTCCTAGCGATTGTATGAACAACACAACAAAACACTGCCTGAAATGCTCCATGTCCACAATCACTTTTATGCGTAAGCCAATTGTTAAGCCCATTCTGTCAATCCGTCTCATCTGGAGGTTTTTCCTCTTTTTCACCAATCCTCCACTCTAACAAGTAGGATGTCCTTCCTCAGGGACTGATTCCTCCTCACCCCATGTCCAAAGTATATAAGACGCAGTCCTGCCATCTTGGCTTCCCAGAAGCACTCTCACTGTTCTTCTTTCAGAACAGATCTGTTGGTTCTTTTGGTGGTCCCTTGTACATTCAACATTCAACATTCAACATTCTCCAAAGTCATCAATTCTTCTTTTGTCTTCTTTGTTCATGGTCCAGCTTTCGCATGCACGTGGTATGACTGAAAATACTATGGCTTGGGTCAGGCTTATTTGAGTCTTCAAGGTGATATCCTTAGTTTTGAATGCTTTAAAGAGGTCCTTTGCAGCAGATTTTCCCCAAACAAGGCAACTTTTGATTTCTTGCCTGCTGCTTCAAAGGGTGTTGATTGTCCACCCAAGTCAAAAGAAATCTTTGACAATGTTAATCCTTTCTCCATTTATGACAATGTTACTTACTGGTCCAGTTGTGAGAATTTTTGATTTTTTGATGTTGAGGTGCAATCCACATTGAAGGCTGTGGTCCTTGATCTTCATCAATAAGTGTCTCAAATATTCTTCATTTCCGGCAAGTAAGGTCAACTGTATTACACAGGTTGTTAATGAGTTGTCCTTTAATCCTGATATCTCATTCTTCTTTCCATAATCCAGTTTCTCAGATTATTTGTTAGGCATACAGATTAAAAAGGCGTGGTGAAAGAATACAACTCTTATGCACACCTTTCCTGACTTTAAACTATGCAGTGTCCCCTTGTTCTGTCCACACAACTGCCTCTTGATTCATGCACAGATTCCTTAAGAGCACAATTAGGTGTTCCAGGATTCCTGTTTTCCACAACGTTAGACACAATTTAGTATGATCCACACAGTCAAATGCTTTGACATAGACAATGAAACCTAAGTAAACATCTTGCTGGTATTCTTGGCTTTTAGCCAAGATCCATCTGATATCAGAGAAGATATCCTTGGTTCCATGTCTTCTTCTGAACCCAGCTTGAATTTTTGGCAGTTCCTTGTCAAAGTAATATTGCAGTTGCTTTTAAATAATTTTCAGGAAAATTTTACTTGCGTGTGACACGAAGGATACTGCTTGGTGATTTACACCTTCTTTTGGATCACCCTCTTTTGAAATGGGAGTAGATATGAATCTCTTCCAGTCAGTGAGCCAGGTATCAGTCCTCCAAAAAAACTACCAAAAGATTGAGATTTGGGCCCATCCAAGTGGATACACAAACTTAACCACCACAGTCCCCATACTTCCATCCTGCTTTGTCAACTGATGGCTTGCTCGGTTAATACCTGGGCCATGTCTTTGTAAGTGACCTTGGATGGAGCCCACACAGAGCTCACCAAGTTTTCTCAGAAGTGATAAATGGTACCTGGCTCAGGGTGGCTCACTGTGCCTCCACACACTCCTTGCTTGTCCCCTGTGGCCATCACCTCAGGTGTCATTGCAGTCTCAGGACCTTTGTCTTTCCTTTTTGGGGAAGTCATTTGGCTTAGGTGTTTCAGGGTTGTGGAGAAACACAGACTCTCATTCATTCCTGGTGGGAATGTCAAATGGTACAGCCACTGTGGAAAACCAAGACTACTCAGAACAGCACAAAGAGGACAGTTCTTCTGTACAAATAAAGGCAGATAATCTTCTACTTAGAACAGGGGTTCTGCTCTGCAGACTTCATTGTAAGTCAGTTCTAATACGTATTTCATACTACTTTTTCTTAAGCTTTCATTCTGACTACCTCCTTTTAGGAATATCCTCATAAGGTCAATGTTTATTCGTGTTTGTGGGTTGGAAACATTACACTTACTCATGAGTTTTAATACACACATATATTTTTGCCTTTATAGAGATAAAATGACCTCTGAGCACTGCTTTGGCTGTAGCCCGTAGGTTCTGGTAGGTTGTGTTTTCATTCTCATTTGATTCCAGAAATTTCTTTATTCTGTCCATGACTTCTTCTACAACCCATGGATTTTCGAGCAGGCTGTTGTTGAGTTTCCATGAGTTCAGATTTCTACCTAGGTTTTTTCTGCTATTGATTTCAACTTTTATTGCTTTATGATCTAAGAAGATGCTTTCCAATAAATCAATGGATTGGATTTTGTTGAGATTTGCTTTATGTCCTAATAATGGTCTACTCTGGAGAATGTTCCCTATGCATTAGAAAAAAAGGTGTACTTATCTGTTGCTGGGTAAAAAGTTCTGTGTATGTTGATGAGGTCTGGTTGGTTGATTGTCACAACAAGATCTTCTGTTTCTTTACTGAGTTATTTCTGGCTGCTCTGTCCATTCCTGAAAGTAGAGTTTTGAAATCTCCTACTGTTATTGTGGAGTGATTGATCTCACTTTTCAATATTGTCAGCGTTTGTTTGATATATTTAGACACTCTGATAATACACACATACATTTTTGAGAAATACCTACGCAGATCCTAAAAGTACTGCAAAGACTAAGAAGAGTTGGACAACATGGAAGACTTTTGTATTTTGCCAGTAGTGGAAATACATTTGAGTCCTTGTAGTCAAGAAACAGAAGCCCCTGACTGTATTTGGGAAGCACTCCAGCTGTTTTCATTGTAAAGGTTTTTAACATTTCTCTCCTTCCTCTTTCTTATGATTTCATTCTTCTTCAGCATTTCTTTCTTCTTCAAAATCTATCAAGTCTTGATCTCTCAGCTCCCCTTCTTCGTATCGATGAGCTGCTTTATATCAAATTCTAAACTCGGCGTGACTGCCAGACAGACAGTTTTCCCACAGATCTCTTACATCATATTCTCCTAACAGATGCTTGGAGCATTTTCACATGACTCCATCAAACACCTTCTCCCATGGACATAACCTTTACAGAGATAAATCTGCTAACTGGTGACGTTTTCTGTGTGATTCCTACACAGTAGTTTTCAATACCGGTTGACCAGTTTCTGAATTGATAGTTGTAATAGTTCAGACTGGAGGGCAGGGTGCTTAGAAGTGAAGAGTGCAATGTGGTTGGAGATTCTAAGATGCACAAGGGAAGAAAAGCATTGCTGGGACTTGAAGACCAGAGCGAACAAGCAGCTAAGAGCAGACTCCCGTAGTTTTTGGTGAACGGTTTCTTCACTGTAGCTGTCCCTCACCCCTGTCCCCTTATCCTAGCCCCTTTCCTGCTCTGCCCCCACCCAGTGCCTCTTTCATGTACTGTTGTCCCCTTCCCCTCATCTCCTGCTTCATCCCTCTTCTCCCACACCCACTTCCCATTCTTCACTCCTCTTCTCAGACCTTCATCCCTGTTGCCCCACACTCACGGCTTGTACCCTACTTCTCCAACCCCATCCCTCTACCTTCACCCCAAACCCTGTTTCCCACTGAACCTCTCCCTCGTTTCTCCCAGCCCATCCCTCTTCCTTATTGCTTCACTGGTTCCCTACCCATCACCTCATTCCGCACTCTTCTCCCACTCTGATATCTCTTCTACAACCCTCTTCCCCACACACCACTCCTCCCTCCCCGTTTGACTCCATTGCCCATGCTTCTCCCACCTTCTACCTTCTGCATCTTTGATCTTCACAAAGGAAATAGCCACATCTGGCTGATATCTTCACCAGTCCCTCACCCCACGGGATCTTTCCCTCTAGTTACAACTAATTCACAACGAAAGTCTGCAATTCCTATATGGCCTTATATGAGGAAATCCAGAGAGGAGTTGGGTAAGACACAGGAGACTCTAGTTCTCTGCAAGGACACCCCTCAGATGCCCTTTTAGAGAGAGCAGCATTCTGTATTTGGTTTGCTAGGAGCTAGCTTCAGACTGTCTCCTCCGGGGAGATAGAAGGATACTGAATACAGCTGGGGAGATGGCTGAAATGCATAGGGATTACAAGAGTTCTGAGACCAGCCAAACTGCTCAGATTGGTGAGGGCTTGTCCTTGTCCTGCGGCAGTCTCTGGTTTACAAGGTCGAAGTGTCTGTGTGGACTGCGGCTGTTCAGGCCGCTGAATATACTCCTAAAGGAATCCTTTGAAGTGGTTGGCAGGGTGGGTCAGCTGAGACCTGAGGAAAAGGCAAATGTTGACTCTGGTGCTCCAGGTGATTGATGTTCTCGTACAAATAAAAGAAACACAGGCACAGGAGAAAGCAGCTACATGAAGACAGAGGCAGAGAATGAAGTGATACATGCATCTATGAAACCACGAATGCCAAAGATTGCCAGACACTACAAGAAGCTGCAAGAGGCCAGGAAGGACCTTTTCCTAGGTCTTTAGAGGGGACATCGCCCTGTCCATGTCTTATTTCTGGACTTGCAGCCTCCAGAACTGGGAGACAGCAAATAGCTGTGGTTTTGAGATAATGAGCTTGTGGTACTCTGAGAAGGCAGCCCAGCAAACTAACACACCTCCTGTCTGGGCTCCTATATCAGCCATCCTCCATCCTCCCACCCGCCAGTCTGTCCCTACCACCAGCCAGAGGGAATCTGTTAACATCTAGGTCAAACAGGATCCTCAGCTAAGAACCCTCATTAAGATCAAAGCCCTAGTTCTGCATTGCTTTTACCCACAATGCCCTGCACCACCAGCCCCTAAAACCTCTGACCTAACTTCCTGGCTTCCCCCTCATACCTCATGCTCCAGCCACCTCAGTTGCCTTGATTTATCGCAACCAGACCATGCATCTCCTGCCTCCCTTCACGCAGCTGTTGCCCTGCCTGTGTTGTTCTTAAACCGCTTAACTTCTTGTTGCACAAACATATCATACCAGTGTAACCAGCCCGCAAGTCAAGAAACAGAGCATGCCCACCTGTCGCATCTGCACACCACCCCATTCCTGTTACTACCCCTCAAACGTAACATCCTTCCCAACTTGCACAGGTGAGCATTGTCCACGCCATGTGTCTTAATGAATAGATTGTTCCACAGAGAAAAAAGCATAATGGTCTCTTCGGGAAATATTCTAAAAAGAAACAGACATAGCTTCACATCTATCTGTTTTTTTTTTTTAATTTTATTGTACTGAAAAGACACATAACGAAGTGTATGTCATCTCAACCACTTCTACACGTACAATTCTGTGACTCGAGCAATATTTTTCAAGTTTGATGACCATTCTCATTCTTCAAGCTGTGCAACTGTTCTCATTATCTTTTGCAAAATCATTTCACAGCCTTTAACACAACCTTAAGGTCCCTTAGGAAACCCTGGTGGCATAGAGGGTAAGTGCTACATCTGCTAACCAGAAGACTCGTGATTCATATCCACCAGGCACTCTTTGGAAACTCTATGAGGCAGTTCTACTCTGTCTAAAGGGTTGCCATGAGTCAGAATGAACTGGATGGCACCTGGTTTGATCTGGTTTTTTGAATGCCCCTTAAGCAAAAACTCACGGTTTCTCCATCCCTGTTGCTGTTGTGTCCCATGGAGTTGATTCTGACTAGTAAGGAGGTCCTGTAGGATGGAGCAGAACTGCCCCAGGGGGTTTCCCAGACTATGATCTTGATGAGAGCAGGCTGCCATGTCTTTCTCCCACAGAGCAACTGGTGGGTTAGAACCTCTGACCTTTCAGTTAACAGGCGAGCGCTCAAGCACAGTGCCACCATCCCACCCCTATTGTTGTTCGGTGCCATTGAGCCAGTTCTGACTGATCCTACGTCCCACAGAGTGAAACACTGCCATGTCCTGTGCCATGCCCACAACTGTTACTACGCTGGAGCCCGTTGTTTTGGTCCCTGTTGTCAATCCATCTTGTCGAGGGTCTTCCTCTTTTTCACGGACCCCCAACTTTACCAAGCATGATGTCCTTCTCCAGGGACTGATCTCTCCTGACAACATGTCCAAAGGATGTAAGACCTTGCTATCTTTGCGTCTAAGGAGCACTCTGGTTGTACTTCTTCCAGAACAGATCAGTTGGTCGTTTTGGCAGTCCATGGTACATTTGATATTCTCTAACATCACAATTCAAAGGCATTAGTTCTTCTCTCTTCCTTATTCACTGTCCAACTTCTGCATGCATATGATGCGACTGAAAACACCAATGCTTGCTTCAGGTACACCCTAGCCTTCTAGGTGACATCTTCGCTTTTCAACACCTTAAAGAGGTTCCAGAAGAAGAGAAGAGATCTGGCAATCTACTTCTGGAAAGAATGAGCCAGTGGGAATCTAATGAATAGCAGCAAAACATTGTCCCATTGCTGGTAAGCACTAAGAATCTTCTGTGTATTTGCATATTTGATATAACGAGATCGCACAGCATGGGTCTTTTTGTGACTATCATCTTTCGGTAAGCATGACATTTCCAAGGTTCATCCATGCTGTGCTATTTCCAAATGCATACACAGTCCCTCACCCCCAAGGAAGGAAAAGCAAAACTCTCTTCACACTGGTTCCTGCTGGTGTGAGGGACAGAAATAGGGGTAAAGTGTAGGGGACATGAGGGGGCTTCAAGGTTTCTTTTGGTTTCATTACTTGGCCAGTTTCTAACCATGAACATGTATTTTTAATTTTTTAAGTAGTAAATATTCAACCATAAAAAAGAATGTAGTTCTAACACACGGTGCAGCATGAATGAACCTCTAAAATGTTGTTGTGGTTAGGTGCTGTTGAGTTGGTTCTGACTCACAGTGACCCAGCACACAACAGAACGAAACACTGCCTGGTCTTGTGCTATGTCGACAATCATTTTCATGCTTAAGCTCGTTATTGCAGCCACCGTGTCAGTCCACCTCATTGAGGGTCTTCCTCTTCTTTGCTGACCCTCTACTCTCCCAAGCACTATGTTCTTCTTCAGGGACTGATATCACCTGACAACAGATCCGAAGGGTCTTCCATCTCTTTACCCACAGCCCTAAGGGGTCACCTCTGTCATCCAGCTACTCTCCTACCATTCCCAGATTTCTGCGAGAATCACCCCGGCACACACAGGACTCACCTCATACTCCACATGACTGGCTCTGTTACTTCCCAGTGTCTTCCAACTCTTCACCCACAGTCCTCGGGGAATCTCCTCTGTCACCCAGCTACTCTCCCACCATACTCAGATTTCCGCAAGAGTCACCACAACACACACAAGACTCACCTCAGAACCACGCCAGCGTTCCCCCACAGCCAGCCTGCGTCCCTCTGGGCGACACTGCAGGCGACACTGACAGGGGGACCCCTCGATGTGCTCTGTTCAATGAGGCGGTATCTTCCAGCTCAGCGATAACTCTATCTGGACTTGTGACTGCTCTGTCCCTCAAGCCACTTCTCATCCTCACTCAGCTTTTCCCACGTCTTCTCACCTTCATTCCCATCGCATTCGCTCTCCCCGCCTCTCATGGACCCCTGCACTTGCGTCAGGCCTCTTTGAGTCTTTCACGTTCTTGTCCCGGGGGGAGGCAGGGTTCTGTGTCGAAAGCAGCCTGGGTGTTGAGGGGACCCTTGTCTACGGTCTCGGCGGTGGGACAAGGTTGTCTGGCTGATCAAGCGTCCTGGTCAGATTCCGACAGCTTTTTCCCAGGTAACCAAAACAGCAGTAGAAAAGGAACCACCTCCCTGTGTCCCGTGTCCCACGTGACGACACCGGAACAGGAGGGACCGATGACATGCTGAAGGAGCCCATGCAGTGGGTGCCCCGTCACTGAGGACCTCTCCTTGTAGCAGCTCAGCAGGTTAGGGGCCTGCAGCTGCACTCACAGGATGGAGTAAGGCAGAAATGGTCAGCTCTTCCCAGACCCGGATGTGGTGAAAAACTGCCTCATGACAACCTCCCAGAAAGATGGGGAGGGGCGTGACCAATGGCCTCGTAGCAGGTCTTCACAGACCTGCCTGATTTGGCAAGGATCACAGGGTATTCTTCAAGACCTATGAGCTGTGTGTCTCCCTTCCCTGTGTGGCCTAAAGCTCAAGTGCTCCATCTGCTGATGTAAAGGTTGGCAGTTCAAAGTCAGCCAGGCTCCCTACAGAAACCCTATGGGACAGTTCTGTTCTACAGGGTTGCTGTGAGTTGGAATCAACTGGACAGCAGTGGGTTTTTAAGTGGATGAGGGTTATCCGCCACTCATCTGCTGGCTTTTCATGCTGTGGTGGCTTGTGGGTTGGTGGGCTGCTGGACGCTGGGCCACCAGGATTTCAGATACTGACAGGGTTCCTGGTAGTGGACAAGTTTCAGCAGAGCTTCCAGACCAAAACGGAGGAGGAGGAAAGATCTGGTGATCTTCTTGCAAAAATCAGCCGATGAAAAACTTGAAGGCCACAGCAGGGCACTGTCTGACTCACTTGCTTTGGACAAGGCGTCAGGAGACATCAGTGGATGGAGGGGGCCATGGTGTTCGGTGGAGGAGAGGGCCAGCAAACCAGAGGGAGTGCTTCAGGGAGGTGGGTCGGCACAATCGCCCCAGCCATGGGCTCGACTATGCTGGTTGTCGTCAGGGTGACAGAGGACAGGACGACACATCAGTTCACCACGAGTCAGAATTGCCTTGACACCAGCTGTCTGTCCATCTGTCTACTCCACTGTGTAACTGTCTGCCTGTTATCTCTGCAGTCCCTCTGGGGATTGGCAATGTCTCTAGCAGAGCATGAAGGAGCTCCGTCCCCACATTTTCCCTTTATCTTTCATTGGCTCTGCCATCCAGGAACAAGTGTCGTGGGTGGCACCAACGCATAAGCCCGCAAAAGACTGGTAATTTCGGTCCACCCGAGGCCCCTCCGAAGAAAGTCCTGGCTGTCTACTTCCCCCAGATCACCCGTCGAAAACCCTGTGGGGTGCCGTTCGACTCTGGCATGTGTGCTGTGTGAATTGGAGTGGACTTGATGGCAGCAGTGGTTGCTGCTGGCTCCCTGCAATACACCACCTGCACTCCTGACTGCCTCTGTAGTGTCTGATTCCTGCAGGACCTCAGCTGACCCAGGAGAGACTGATCCAACAAATCCTAATGACGAAGATCCTGGTAACCTGGTTTTCCATTTTGGGGAAGGGAGCTCCACCAATGGCCAACAAGAACCTGAAAATGAACCCAGGGGTGGTGGACTGCATCTAGAGGCGCTGATGTGAATACATGGCATTCAGGAGATATAAAACCCATGCCGGGAAATCCATTCTGACTTTCCGTGACCTTATATGACAGAGTAGAAGTGTTCCCTAGAGGTTCCGAGGAGCACTGGGTGGATTTGAACCACTGACCTTTGGGTTAGCAGACTCAGCCCTTAACCAGCACACCGCCAGTTTCCTCAATAGACAGGGATAGAGAAATAAATGGAGATGTCTGTGGGTGAGTATGCGTGCTTTCTCTAGTTCTCTTTATGGTAAGGACCTGGAACAACCACACCTCAGTCGTGATGACCAGACCTAGCACTCCGGCCTCGTTTGAAACACCATTTCATCCTAAAGGGATGCAGAGCTCCTTGGACACCTGGCTGATTCTGGGACGGGTACAGGGAAGTACAGGACGAACCCCAAACCCCTTGGGTCGCAAGGAAACGAAGGGCACAAAGAATGATGGGGACATTTCAGAGGGACACAAGAGCCAACTGGAGGTGGCTCCTACTTGCCCGATCTCGACCAGTGTGGGTACTAAAATAATGATAGAAGCCAATGAATCCAATAGGAACCCAGATATCCTACTACTGTTTCTAAACAAAGGAGTGGAATGATAATTCCCTCATGATGGAATGATAGCTCAGAAATTTAGAAAGGCCAAGTGCCGTCGAGTTGGATCTGTCTCATGGCAACCCGACAAAGAGACGTTTTTCACTGAGTAACTTTCCTAGGAATAATTGAGCCAACATACGTTAACAGAAAATACAGCTAGAGAGTTTGATTTGATAAGGAAAGGGATATCTACATCATCTCACAGCATCTCCTCAGCAGATACTTATCCGTGGCTCCAAACCCCATTGCCCTGGAGTCCATTCCGAGTAACAGGACCCTATAGAATCGAATGGAACGGTCCCGTAGCATTTCGAAGGCTGGCATCTTAATGCAAATCGACAGCCACATCGTCCTCCTGCAGAGGCTGGTTGGTGGAACCCGCGCTGTAACCACTGAGCCCCCAGGGCTGTTTCTGAACGTGTGTGTATATAGCCATATAGCTACATATCTCTTCCATTCCCATGGAGTCAGTTTTGACTCGTAGGTACCTACTCGATAGAACAGAACTACCCTGTAGGATTTCCAAGGAGCAGCTCGTGGATTTGAATTGCCGATCTTTTGATTAGGAGGCCAACTCTCAACTATTTCACCACCCAGGCTCCCCTCTGTGCCTAAACCCAAACCCGACCCACTGTGCTGAGTCGATTCCGACTCTGAGCTACCTTGCAGGACCAAGGACAGCTGCCCCCTGGGTTTCCAAGGATCGCCCTGTGGGTTCTCCGTGAGCCCGGGTCTGTGTACAGGAACATTCGAACTTTGTCCACCAGAGAACGGATCGCGCTTACTTTCGAGCTTGATGGCGTTTTGGTTGAAAGCGACCAGTGCTTCACGAACCTTGTGGTCTCAGAACTTCCTTGGTACTTGTCCAAGTTGCTGAGGACTCCAAAGACGCCGTCTCTGAAACAGGGAACTCTCCCGACCCCTACTTTACGCTCCAAGAAGTGTATGATCTTCCTTGATTCGCAGATACTTGCCTACCTGGAAAATTCAGTGTATGTTAAAAGCAGAGCCCAACCCAAGGCCTGCAAGTTGATTCCGACTCCTAGCGACTCTCCAGCACAGGGAAGCGCCCTCATAGGTGTGCAAGAGCGTAAATGTTTAACGAAGCTGACTGGTTAGTGTCTTCGAACCACCAACATTCGCATGAGTAGTGAAGCCTAAATCACATCGCTACCAGGGATCCAGAATCTATAAACGTTACGGAGTGCACTTGCTGTTTACACGCCCAGTTGGGAGAGGTTCTTGGCCTCATGATCGCCAGCCGATTACTCGGTCCATGAGGCTTCAATAGGACCGCGGACTGAGCAGGGCATCAGGGAGCCCCCATCAGGCAGTTGGCTTCTGTAAGGAAACCAGCCTTGGAAATCCTACTGGGGCACTCGTGGTCTGTGCTGAGGGGTTGCTGTACCCCTCTACGGATGAGCCAGCTGTGGAGCTCTGGCTGAGGGTCTCGGCGAGGGGCGTGGCTCAGGAGGGGGCGGGGCCTGGACGTTCAGAGCCGGAGTTCTCCTCCAGGGGCTCTGAGGCGCAGGCCGGGACCTGAGGCCCCCAGTCCGCCAGGGCAAGGAAGCCTGGGGTCAGGCAAATCTTCTGCGCTGGACTGCTAACCCACACACGGGTGGTGGGTGGTTCCAACGCTTTCCCACAGGGTGCTACAGGAGAAGAGGTCTGGTAATCGGTTTCCCCTAACATTGCAGCCTCGAAAACCCTGGGTGACTTCTCGTCGGTGCACATGAGGTCGGCAGGGGTCCAAATTGGCTCTGTGGCCTACGACAACATCACCCAGCTGATTGCCACATCTCACTCCCGCTGACTGGCTGCTGGGTTCAAAGCACCGACCTACCCAGACCCACGTGCGTATCAGCGTCTGTTAACAGGAACCGCGACCCTTAGGAGACCTTCAGGTGTGGGCGACTACAGCCGTGAAGGTAACCTTTCTTGGGGGTTAACGAGGAGAGGTCAGCTTATTTACGGAATCCCAGCACACACAGCTGTCACTGTCAGCATAGTAGCCTAGAAAGGAGAGCCTACAGAATCACCATACCAGTAACAACGGGTTTATGTCTAACCATCTGGGAAGGTACTACACAAGCAAGGACTGATGGTACTGAGTGTACCTGTGTAGCCGGGATGTGGGAATCGACGACATCAGTATTCAAATACCAGCAGTGTCACGCGTGGTGTGAGGGTTTCAGCTGAGCTTGCCATTCAGGTGGACTGGTTAGAAGGACTCAGCAACCCACTTGGGAAAAAATCAGCCTTATGAATGGCAGCAGAGCATTGTCTGAGACAGCGTCGGAAGCTGAGACCCTCAGGTTGGAAAGCACCCGAAGTACAACTGGGGAAGAGCTGCCTCCTCAAAGTACAGTCGACTCAACCAATGTGAATGGAGTCCAGCTTTGGGGACCTTCCCTTCCTGAGGTGGCACAACTCAACACCAGAAGAAACATCTGCAGACGTCCACTAATGACCAGAAGCTGGAATGTACATAGGAGGAGTCTAGGAAAACCGGATATTGTCAAAAATGAAATGGAGTGCATTAGAATGATAGATCTCAAAGGAGATGCATCGCAAATACGATGAAAATACTTAGGAGGCTAAACTGAAACGAGTTGCTAAGTGATTCCTACTTAAAGAAAAAAAAGAAAAAGAGGAAGGAGTGAGATGCCCTCCAATTGAAATTCTTCAAATCTTGTAACCCTTTTGTGTTGCAGTTTTGAGCAGATGACAACACACCTGGATGTTTGGGGAAGAAGCAAAGCACTAGGTGTGGGAGACTGGCGTAAAAAAAATTGACTGTCAGAAAAAGAAAGCAAGGACTGCATGGAACAAGTTGCAGGAGACACTCTAGGATGAGATCTAGAAATGACCACAGGAAAAAAGGTGGGATCCATGATAAAAACGGCTGATTCCAGCTCTGGGAAAGCACAAGTAAGTATGGCATCTCTTCTTGGTAGAGAGTAAAGGTGTTCTCAGCAATTGAGAGAACATTTCTGCAAGACACAACAGCCAGAACGGAAGGGATACCAGCATACACGAAGGGGATCATTGAAATATAATCGGCATATGTACACACAAACGCTCCCTTTGGCTTTCCCAGAGCTGGGATCTGCCATTTGTCTTGGAACCTGTCCTCATATGTGGTCACTTCATGACGTCCTACTGTCATCTGGACAGGTAACCTAGTTCTGGTAGTCCTTTTTTTTTTTTTTTTCTCGGACAAAGCTTTCCTCCCTTGTCCAGCAGACAATGCCACCATCCCGTCCAAAGACCCAAGTATACTATCATCACCTGAAACCTACAATTTCGAATGCTCACGGGATATGAAGGGTTTCATTTGGAGGGCACCTCGGTCTTGACTCTTTCTCACAATATCTTAGTCCTCTAGTGCTGTTCCAACAAATAGCACAACTGAATGGCTTTCAAAACGGGAAGTTGATCGTCTCATAGGTCAACTGAAAACGAAATATATTGCCGTCGAGTCGATTTCGACTCCTAGAGACTCTACCGATAGAGAACTGACCCGTAGAGTTCCCAAGGAGCGCGCGCAGATTGGAATGGCGGAACATTTGGTTAGCAGCTGTAGCACTTAAGTACTACGGCCACCAGGGTTCACCATCATAGTCTAGAAGTACAGGAGTTCGGATACAAGGCACAGGCTTCAGGAAAGCTGTCACTCCGTGAACTCTGGAGGAATGTCATCGTGATGCATCCATCTTCCCTTGGTGGACAAGTGGACAGGGACTGTGTGCTGTCAATGGGTGGGGGGAGGAGAGCAGTTAGAGCTGATCTGACTGTGGGTGCCTGTGAGCGCTGGCACGCACCCCCCGGGGCTTGGGACGGCTCATCCTTTCGGAGAGGACAGCCCCCGCCTTAGGTCTCTCCCTTCTCTTTCTCTCTCTTTCGGCTCCTTGTCCAGGGCTCCACACCCTCACTTGGGGCAACAGGGAAACTCCCCACTTAGGTGGGAACCAATGCCGGTTGTTGCGAAAGGAAATGCCTTTGGGTTGGAAAGGAATCGCCCGGTAGGGGAGCCGTCTCTCATGAGAAGTAGCTGACCCAAAGCCTCCTGCAACGGAAACCACACTCCCGGCGGTGCTAAACGTTGACCTTTGGGGACCCTCCCGGAAAAGGGGTGTTCCTCCAGGGACCTCTCTCCTTCGACATGGACTCCTTGGGTCGTGTCCGAACGGGCCCCATCCAGGGCCACCGAAGAGCCCAGGAACGCGAATGTTTGGACTGCTCCTCCCCACACACTCTCCCCACACACGCTGCCTGCCTTCTCCCAAATCTACCGGTCCCAGGTCAACTCCGGGCCGCTCTCCTAGCGCCTTCCGTCCGAGGCTCCTCCCGTTGTCCTCCGAAGCGGCAGCTTCGGACACCCGAACCCGAATCTCCGAGCCGATGACGGTTTTCACGGGCGCGGAAAATCCACAGTCGAGATAGACAAAAATCATAACCCATTGACTGCCCAAAGAAGAAGCTACAAAGCCGAGAGCAAACAACCAAGCCAAGCCCTAGAGCTTGGAAGTCGCGGGTTGGGTCAACCTTTGTACTCTTTCCGGGGTGGTGACGTGTCAGACAGTATTTGGGAGGTGCCGTCTTCCTTGAATTTCTTTCTGGTATTTTTCACTTTCTTCTTCTTTTTTTTTTTTCTTTCGGTTTGGTTTGGTTTCGTTTTTTTTTTTTTTTTCCACGCGGGTGGGACCGTTCCCGGGAAGAGGGATCCCGTGCTCTACTGTCCATCCCCGGCTCCAGGAGGTGATGGAGGGGAATCAGTGTGAATGTGCAGGACGTTACGTCACGGTGGCAGGAGGGAATTCCCAGGATTCGCTTGTATAGCGCACGGTGTCTAGGAGGGAAGGCCGGGAGAAAGGAGGGCCGAGTTGAGAGGGACGCAAGAAGCAGAGGCTGAGGTCCAGAGGACGGGGTTGCCTCCGTGGAGAAAGCGATGGAGCCAAAGAGGTGGAGGACGGCGACCCCTTCCCCGAGGAGAGACAGAGGGAAAGCCTTGCCCGGGGTTGGCGCCCGCCAAGGGACACCGCCGCCTGGTGGATGGTGAGAGCCTCCACTGGGGCTTGGGAACGGCCTGCTCTCGGGCGGGTTCTCCTAGAGCACTAGCAGATGACCGAGGCTCCCTCTGGGCCAGCCCAGTCTCGAAGCCGCGGCCCCGGCGGCCGCACGACGTGGTGGAGAGCCTTTCTTTTGAAAAGGTCTCCTGGGTCGAGAGCCGTGGGGTGGGTGTTGCTTGCCCCGTGGACGACCTGGACCCATCTCTACCGCCGCTGCGGAGTCACCTCGCCCTTGCCAGGCTTCCAGCAGTTCCCCCGGTGTCTCCAGAGGGGCATGCTGCGCCAAGGCGCCCGCGCCCCGCCCCGCCGAGCCCCGCCCCGCAGCGCCCCGCCCCGCCGCGCCCGTCCAGCCCCGCCGCGCCCCCCGCCTGGAGGTCTGCCCCGCCCCCGCCCCCGCGGGAAGCTCCACCCCGCCCAGCCCCGCCGCGCCCGCGCCGCGCCCCACCCCACCGCCACTGGGCGGGCTATTTAAGAGATAGGCCGGCCCACCTTCCTCTGCCTGGCCGGACCTTCTGCGAGTCGCCCGTCGAGCGACCGCCGTGTGTCCAGCACGGCTTCCTTCGCTGTCTTTGGGAGCTTTGCGCTCGGTTACCTGCCGCCGCCGCCGCTGCTGCTGCTGCCGCTGCTGCTGCTGCTGTTGCCGCCGTTGAGTCCCAGGGGCAATCGCCGCCATGGAGGCGCCCGGCACCTCGGGAGGCTCGGCCAAAGCGCGGGGCCGACGCCAGAGGTTGGTGCTGGAGCCCAGTCAGACAGCCATCCTGCAAGCCTCGTTTGAAGAGAACCCCTACCCTGGGATAAGCCGCCGAGAAGAACTGGCCCGAGCCATCGGCATCCCGGAGGACCGCGTCCAGGTCTGGTTTGGGAACCGCCGAGCAAGCCGCTCCAGGAAGAGCCGCTCGGCTTCCGCTCGCGCCTCCGGAGGAGGCGAGGCGGGCCAGGGCCAGGGCCAGGGCCAGGGCCAGGGCCAGGGCCGGGGCCAGGACGAGACCCAGACCCAGGCCCCGGCCCAGCCCGAGGCCCCCGGCCGCCTGGACGAGCCTGAGCGGGGGCGGCGGCGGCGGCCCGCGGACAACTTCCCCGCAGAGGCCAGACGAAAGCGCACGCGGATCACCGCGCCTCAAGTCAGCCTCCTGGCCGAGGCCTTCGAGAAGGACCGCTATCCGGATTTCCAGGCCAAAAGCGAACTGGCTCGGCGAACGGGCCTCGACGAGTCCCGAGTTCACATCTGGTTTCAGAACCGAAGAGCTCGACACCCGGCACAGAGCCCGAGGGCACCGGGGAGGCCAGCGGCCGACAGCCCGACTCCGGGGCCTCCTGGCACACAGCCACTGGGCTCCAGCGCCCGGGGCTCCGAGCAGAGCCAACCAGCCTTTCTACCTCTTCTCCTCCAGCCCCAGGCGCCCGGTCCGCCGCCGGATGCCGCCCAGGGCTGGGTCAGCCGACCACCCGGCCTGGTCCTGGTGCTGCAAGCCACCCCGGCCCTACCGGTCGCCCGGACCGGTGGTGCCCCGGCGGCGGTGGCCCTGGCGGCGGCGGCCGCGCCCGACCCCGGGCCACGGGCACCGGCTGGAGGAGAGGCGCCGTCCGCCCCTCAGACTCTCCCGTCCTCCCAGCCGGTGGCAAACGGCCTGGCGCCTCCCGTCCGGCCCTCGGCCACGGCGCCTTGGGGCCCCCGAGAACCTGCTCAGCCTGACCCTTCCCAGGCACAGGGGCAGCTCCCCCCGCCTCAGCAAGGCCCTGCTCCCTGCACGCAAGTTCCGCTGGCCCCGGATGTCCCCGGATGGCCGGCCGTCCAAGCCCAGCCTTGCCAGCCCGCCCAGCCCGAGGCAGAGCAGCGGCAAGAGCTGGCCCAACAGGCTCACGTCTCCTCTGGCCCGCTGGACCAGGACTATCTGGAAACCATGAGCCTTCTGGAGGAATTCTTCTCCCAGGCCGACGTCCAGGAAACGGCCAGAGCCTTTCTGGACGCGGACCCCGAGGAGGCAGGCCCTCCGCAACCCGCACCCGAACTCGACCTCGAACTCGGCGAGGTGGACTTTCAGGACCTGCTGGAGGCCCTGCAAGACTCTCCGGCGCCGGAGGTTTAAGAAGGTGCAAGCCGTCCCGAGGGGCCCGCGACCGTCCTCTTCCTCCGGAGGGGATCGGTAGGACCCGCAGAGGTGCCCAGCAACCGAGCAATGGCCCTCGGGAAGGGGAGGGACCCAGGAAGGCGGATGGCACCGAACTTTCAGAGACTCTCCTGCCTGGCCCTAGTCCCACCCGGCGCCCTCCTTGTCTGCCTTCCAACATAGGGCTGCCTGCTCCTTTAGAAGCTCAAGAGAGCCAACAGGGAGAGCTTGGACAGGAGTGGGGCTTGAATGTGGGGAGTCGAGGGGTGGACAGGGGCTTTGCGCTCTCACTGGCTGGGGGGAGCAGCGCAGTTCGAGCCGACCTGACTGTCGGTGCCTGGGAGCGCTGGCACGTGCCCCCCGGGGCTTGGGACGGCTCGTCCTTTCGGAGAGGACAGCCCCCTCCTTCGGTCTCTCCCTTCTCTTTCTCTCTCTTTCGGCTCGTTGTCCAGGGCTCCACACCCTCACTTGGGGCAACAAGGAAACTCCATCCCCGGCTGCAGGCGGTTATGCAGGGGAATCAGTGTGAATGTGCAGGATGTTACGTCACGGTGGCAGGAGGAAATTCCCAAGATTCGCTTGTATCGCCTACGGTGTCTAGGAGGGAAGGCCGGGAGAAAGTAGGACCGAGTTCAGAGGGACGCAAAAAGCAGAGGCTGAGGTCCAGAGGACCGGGTTCCCTCCGTGAAGAAAGCGATCGAGGCAAAGGGGTGGAGGACTCCTCTCCACATACTCTCCCCATACACACTGCTAGCTTTTCCCAAATCCGTGTGTCCCAGGTGACCTCCGGCCACTCTCCTGTCGCCTTCTATTCGAGGCACCTCCCGTTGTCTTCTGAAGCAGCAGCTTCGGACATTCGTTTTGGATTCTCTGAGCACATCAGAGTTTTCACGAGCTCCAGAAATCCACAGTTGAGATTGGCAAGAATCATAACCCTCAGCGGTGCGGCCGGCAGATGCACAACCCCCGTGAAGCCTGGGCCCGGGACCCGAGGAGGCCCTTCCCCCGACCAGACCCTCGGTTGGATCACCAACCGAAGCACCAGAGCACCTGGGGCCAGGCCTCCCCCTCCATTGCCAGGAAAACTGCTGCCAAGGACGCCCCGGGGCCCCCAAGAGCCAGCGCAAATGGCATGCCCTTGACCCAATTACCTTTCCGAGACTCCCAAATCATCCACTGGGGTGGGAATTGGCTTGACAGCACCCGCCTCCCTTTCCGACTGTGCTGCCGTGCAGCTCATTTCCCAGCTCTCTGCGTTGGAAAATGTCTGCCGAGGCATACGGCCCCGCCCCATTCCACGCTGACGGGAGCCAGGCCGATGGCCTGGGGGTAGGGGCATCCTACTGGGTCCTCTCTTCCGAGTCGGGTATCCGATGGAGCCCTGGCAGCGGTCCCCTCGCCCGTTCGGCCTGCAGCGCGAGCACTTCAGAGCCGGACGACGCAGCTGGAGGGGCAACGGCCTAGATACCCTAACCCAGCATGTAGTGAGGAAGAGGCGTCGGTGGAGAAAATGAATGGAGAGAGTCAGGAACGGGTTTTGGAGAATGGCTGCACGAGAAGGACTGTGTTTCTTTATTTTTATAGTCAAAGTGACGTGATTTTCACCCTGCCCACTGACCATGCAATCTATTGGCTAATTTGAATCGGAAACCTCGTGATTGCCTAATTTGAAACTGAAACCTTGTGGTCTTTAGGTTACATGATTTTTACTCTGTCCTCCGAACACATAAGCTACTAGGTAACTTGAAACTAAAACCTCGTAATCTTGTTAATTGTCAAGGCTTTCTAGATAATGGCCCGATGTTGGTGTGTTGTGGTGATAGTTGACAGTGAAAACATAGTGATGTCCTGAGCTTAATCAGCCCTACTTGTACCTCAAGTTTAAAAGGTACAGGAGGAAGGGTCTAAAGTTTATGATCTCTATTTGTTCCTATTTTGCTCTTTGTTTTATCTCCTGCTGTGGGGACAGTAAACACCTACCATCCCCCATCCTATGTTTTTCTTAAACTGTTCTTAAAAGGATAATTCTTTCACATTGGTGGGGATGTGCAGCTGGGGTAAGTCAGCGGGACTGGGCAGACCTCGGTGCTTTCAGGTATGGTGTATTGAAATCCATTCTTCCAAGCTCTTTTCCCTAGAAGTTTCTGGCCAGATTTTCCCAATATAATTTGATAAGCCGAGGGCGTTGTAAAGCCCCTCTTAGAAGGCATCTTCCTTGATCCTCATGTCGAGAGAGGACGGTGTCTGCCCTCCACATTTCCCCTTTTTTTATTTTAAAGTCAGCTTGCTCCCAGCTGTCCCATTTGCATGCCTGTCTTAGATCTCACTTACTGACTCTATCTCTTACCCGTCAGTAGAGTCCAGTCTCTTTATGACTGGTTCCTGTCTTATGTTGAGATAGTTAAGTTAAATGTCTTACCCATCATTGACTATCGCAGAGGGTTAGAAGGTGAAGGTAGAGGGCTTTTTCCGAGTCTGCAGTTTAAGATGGTGCACATCTATTAATAGCTGTTGCAGACTTCTCCAAACTAGTTTAAGCAGACAAGGTGTGCAGAGTATTATAAAGAGGACAACTCCCCTGATTATGATCATGGGGATCAGTAAGTGCCAGATTTGGTTAAGAGGCCTGGAAAACATGTTTTTAAGGTTATTAAGAAGATTTTCCACTGTCGCAGCAGCATTAAAGCGTAAATGGCAATGACTTAGTGCCAGAATTTTGAATGTAATTGTGCTAGGTCCAGAGTTTCATTATTATGTTTCCACATACCTTCTAGATGTTGTTTAACTCTTTCCCATGGATCTGTGCTTATATTGTAAGTTTTGCTAGTTACACAAATCCAGGTAAATTCAGCATGACAAGCCAGCCTGGCTTGGTGTTGCAGAGTTTGGATCAGACTTCCTATTACTTCTACAGTCTCAAACAGTAACTCTAACTTTTGTTCCATTTTTAGATCAGTCATTTCCTGGGTACTCATAAGTTGTGACGTATTATGAACCACATTATCTGTAAATTGAGCAGTCTGTACATTCTGAGTAATGCCCACAGCAGCCGTAGTGGTTGCAGTTATAGAAGATACAAGTGTAGTTATTCCCATAATAACTAATCCTGCAGCCCGCTTAGGCCTAATCAACTCTTGCAGTCTTTCTATCACTTGTAGCCCTCTGTCCTGATACCAGGGTCCCGACAAGTTTGCAGGTAGTACCACAAAGGGAGGCTGCTGTAGAACAATCATAGGTTCCCCTTCCTCAAGGGGGCCCACACAATTAATGTGGAGGGGCTGGTGGGCACCAATCACACGATGTTTCAGCGGTGACTTCATTGTTGCTGGGGAGATTTCTCAGAGGGAGCGGTGTCGAGTAGCATCTGCAGGTTAAATTAACCCCTCAAGAATTGAGATAGGGGAGTCAGCATCCTGTGAAAACACAATTTCTGCCTCCAGGGCTGGTCAATAATAGCATGTGATTGATAACAAAAGGGTATATTTTATTAAATGATAGGGTGAACTGTGTTTATAATTTCAAAGGTGTTGCAAAATTCCTGAAAGCTCTTAGAAGTATAAGCCGGAGCATTGTCTGTTTTAAGATGTGAGGGAATCTGGAAATTTGTAAAACAGTAAAAGAGGTGTCAGAATACATCCTTGCAAGCTTCTCCCGTGTGGACTGAGGCCATAATTAAGTGAGAATAAGTGTTAACACATACATGGACATAACAGAGTTTTCCAAAGGAAGGCATGTGAGTAACGTCCATTTGCCATAGTTGTTCAGCCTTCAAACCCCGTGGGTTAATTCTCATCGGTAAGGAGGACTGCTCAATGGGGCAAATACTGTAACTTCTTACAATAAACTGTGAGTGGGGGCCGGACTGTTTAAAGTCCTGGCCGTTCAGTGGGTGGTCGATCACGGAGATCAGGAGAACAAAGACTCATAAGTTCTGATTTTGTTTTCTAGTTTTGCTTGGTACTCTAATTTTTTCAAGGTAATCTCTTCTCTTACGCCCTCATTTTTTAGAACTCTCCACAGTCTTATTTTCTGTCTTTTTGTCGCCAATCTTTGCCTTTGTCTTTTTAGGTTTCTATCTCTGTATCACTTATATCATAAAATAGTCACAGGAAACTCTAGTCAGGTTGTTTGTCTTAGGCAAAGTTTAAAACCTAAGAGAAAACTTCTCAGTTAATGAAACTAGTTTGTCAAGCTTATACTCTCATAGAGACAAGGAACAAGAAAGCACGTTGTAAATATATAAAATGTAGCTTCTGTTCTCTAGTCTGAAGATCATCTCCTTGGAGATTAAAGGAGAAGAACAAAGGAATCTGTAACTGGTTGTTATCAATTAGTTGTAAGCCTCATGCTGCACTCAGACCAGCCCTGCAGGAGTTAATTTTATCAAGGGCCATAGCCAATTGATATCACCAAGCAGTCTTTGAAAGTTATTTAAATTTTTTGGGTGGGATGTCCCCAAGACAAAGGGAACACGAGCCACTGTGGTGTCATTTAATATGCAGCTCAAGTAGGATATTGGAGGCTGAGTTTGGATTTTATCTGGAGCAATGACCAAGCCTCTATCTTCCAGGGCAAAGGTGAGTGCTATCAAGCACTCCTGTCTGACAAAGAGTGGGACTGTTTTTCATTCCCTGGGGGAGGACTTTCCATTGGTATTGCTGGAAAGGCCGCTGGAAATTTTCTTACGGCAGACTAAAAGCGAAACTAAAAGCAAAATGCTGTCTGATTTTGTTTTCTAGTAAAAGAAGTAATCCAGTAAAGAAGCAATCTTGTAAATCAATTACAATAACAGCATAGTTCAATGAGATAGCACTTAGAGAAGGGAGCCCAGGTTGTAAAGCTCTCATGAATTCCATTGTTGCCTTGACTGCCCTTAGATCCTGTAACAAACGCCATTTGCCTGACTTCTTTTTCAGAACAAAAAATAGGAGTGTTCCAAGGTCTAGCTCAGAGGCAGCACAAATTTTTTCACTGGACAAGGGCCACTGTTCTACCCATACAGGAGAGTTATTTTTATTCAACGTAACCCGCCTGGATTTTTTACAGCAACTTCCCTTTTTTCCAGCTCCTCAAACTCAACTTTCCACAACAAATAATTTCCTCCAATTAAACAAGCTTTAGCAGTTTGATGCCAATCATAAGTAATCATCCATTTACCACTAAGACCTTCCACCAAAGTTAGGGTATAAGGGGAAAATGCCGCTTGTTTGATTTCCTTTAGAAACTTGAAAAGAAGAGGTTCCCAAACAGCTTCAGGTTTTGACTCTGGGTTCTAATCATCTCTTAATTCCGGACAGCACAGAAAAGAGGTATCCTCCTGGAGACACGCCTGACAGAAGGCACCATGAGAACCCATGAGATTGAGAGCAGGAAGAGACTAGGTAGCACGTTCCTTTAAATTTTCCTTGCAGCTGCGGCGGCAGCGGTGGCTGCTGGCGGCCGTGAGCAGGAAAAAAAATGAGTAGCCTGTTCTTTCAAATTCTCTACTCCTGCCGGCTGAAGCAGCTGGAGCAGCTGTGGCTCGGGCTTGAAAGGCACAGTCAGTTTTAGAGAAGCCTTAGGTGCTGGCAAAGGGAGCAGTGAATGCCCATTTTTGTGAAACTTGGAATGATAATATTTTCGCCAGTGAAACCCTTTTTCACAACGGGGACATACAGTTTTAGGAAGAGAGGGGGGGCTAGGCATAGAAGTGGCACCGGGTATGGTCGCAAGTAAAGAGGTCATCCAGAGTGGGCATGTCTGAGTAAAATGTCCCCCCCTGTCCACAATTGAAGCATCCCTCATTTGCACGAGCATTGGGGGGGGCTGTTGTAGCTGGACCATAACGTGTTTGGTGGACTGACCTTTTAGGGAATCTGCTAGAGTAAGTCCCTGCAGATAAGAGGGTGTAACCTCTGCACAAAGGCAAACAAAATCATTTAGTGTCCCAATCTTGTGAACTGGGTGCAGCAGTATCTTTTAAGCCAATTGTTTTATTAAAATCTCTGCGGCTTCATCATTGGAAATAACCTTTTCCACGGCATCCACAAGCCTAGCAAGAAATTTTTCATAAGATTCCTCAGGTTTTGACTCTGAGTCAGAATCATCCCTGGTTGAATCTCTTAAAGGAGCCACAGCTGCTGAGGATGAAAACTCGAGAGGAGAGTCTCCCATACCAGCCAGAGAGTAACAGATTAATTTCCAATAAGAAAAGGCATTTATATAGATATTATCAGGTCCCTTATCATGGTAAAATTTCTGTATACTATGACCAATACGTCCCCAAACTTCTTTTTCCAGTGTGCCTTCCGTGGGGAAACAGGGGCGAGACTGCTGAACAAAATCCATTAAGGCTGTTAAATCTTTGGTGGAAACCTTAACCCTTCGTTGACATAATGGATTCTTGATTTCCTTCACAGAGTTTTCTCTGTTTTGATTCTTTACAGCCCATAATCTTTACTTGTCAAATATCTATAAAGAATCCTCCTTTTTTGTTTTTAGAACTCTTTATGGTACATAAGCTTTACTTGTTACAAAAATCTATAAAGAATCCTTTTTTTAGAACTCCTTATGGCACATAAACTTCTCTACCTATTTGCCCCATCACTTATTCCCATTATTCTGTAATGGGGGACCTGCAGCATCCCCAGGGCAAGGATCCTATTCACTCCACTTATTCCTGCTTTCTGTCCCAACTTATGGGATCAGAGGCCTAGCCAGTTGGCTGGAGACTTACCCTTCGGTCCTGCCGAGGGAGGTTGTAAAGCCCCTCTTAGAAGGCATCTTCCTTGATCCTCATGTTGGGAGAAGAGGGGGTCCACCCTCCACAATAGGTGCTTCCTGTGCTTTTGGTTTCGGTGGGCTTCTGACGCACTCCAGAAAGCGTGTCTTTTGTAAACAGCGTCTAGATCTGTTCTGCCACTTCCAGCCTCTGTCTTGGTCAGCTGAGCCCATTTGGAGTCCATGTGGTGACTGTTAAGTAGGGGTGGAGGGCTGTCCTGTCCTTGCATTTTTTGGGTGCTGACTGTTTCTTGGTTGTCCTTTATTTTCTGTTCTGGTTCCTTTGTCTTGATCACACTTTCGTTTCCTCTTTGTCATTTTTGTGGGCTTTGTGTTGGCTGAGGCTTTCCTATCTCGGTCCTTTGATTGGGATGCTAGATCAGTTTGCTTCCATTTTGGTTACCTTCTTTCTTAGGCTGGGTTTTCTAGGGAAACAAAACCAGTAACACGTGATTTATAATAGATAGATAGATAGATACAAATATATGAAACAGCTCAGGTAATCACAGAAACTTAATGTCCCAAGCTCTGGCACAAGCCTCACATGTCCACAGAAGCTGAGGAACCCAAAGTCAGCAAGTGAGAGACCAGAGTTTTAGATCGCCGGTTGTGTAGGTCAGTGGATCCCAAGCTGGTGGCTAGATGAGGCGACAGAGTCTGGCAAAACCAGGATCAGAAGGCCAGGGAGCAGGAGCAGGCAGAGGCTGGCAAACCCAGGATCGGCAGGTCAGAGAGCTGGAGCGGCGGAGGCTGGTGAACCCAGGATTGGCATGTCAGGGAGCAGTACTGTCAAGTGCCAACTGTAAGGACTGATGAGCCCAACAGCTGCTAACTCAAGTGCCAGAACCAGACGCTGGAAGAAGAGAGCAGGAGCTCCTGGCAACGTGAGTGATCAGCAGCCGTAGTCCAAGGTTGCGAGATCAGAGCCGAGGGGCAGGGAACCACCACAAATCCCGCCCTGCCACTTAATACAGCAGCCAAATATGTAGTAGCCAAGTTGACATAATCCTGACCCCCACACCTTCCAAAGTATCTCTGTTGTTCTAAGTTCTCACCAAAGCTTTCTTTCTTAATCCTGGATGGACTTCATCTCTGGGGAAGCTTCGAGGTCTCCTACCCAGCCCCTCTACTTCGGGGGAATGGGCTGGTCTCGTTTCTCTGTGGTTGTCTGATTTTCAGTGTTTTCACCTGAACTTCTTTCAGTGCCTTCGCTCTCTGGGTCCGTATCTGACTGCGCTGTCTTGTCTTTCGGTCTTTGGTTGTTGTCTGATAGGGTTGTTTCTGTAGCCAGGAGAATTCATCAAGTATTTCTTAACTTCTCTTTGCCCTCATTTCAGGTAAACGTACCCAAATCCCCTGGATTCGCGGATGCCCATAAAGAGTATGACCAAAAGGAAATCAGGAAAAATGTGTGTATCTTTACAATTCCTCAACACAAGTAAAACACTTAGGCATCCATCTAGTCAGGCATGTCAACAGACTTGTACAAAGAAAACCACACAACACTCTGGCCTGCACCAAAGGAGATATGTATCAGTGGAATAACTCAACCGTGTTCAGCGACAGACCAAATCCTCCTTGTGAAAAAGAGAGTACTAGCCTGCTGCTGGGACGATGACAGATCCATTGAACAGCGGAACAGAATGGAGAAGCCGGGGAGCAGTGCACTCACCTGTCATCAGCTCATTTCTGCCAAGGGTCTGAAGCCCACCTGATGAGGAAAAGACAGCCTTTGGAACAACTGATGCTGGCCAAACTGGATGGCTCTCTGCCAGAAGCCAAGCAGCAACCCGCTCTTCCCACCGCGCTTGGAAAGGAAATGGGAATTGATTGAAGACCTCCCTAGAAAACCGGGAACTCCAATGATCGTCGAAGAAAACCTAGGATCGATGCTAGAGGCCCTAAGGCATGGCTTTACCAGGATACAAGCCCTAACTAACTACACGCAGACTCCCTCAGGGAAGCTGGACAACAGGGATCTTCTAAAAACTCAGCAGGTACGCTCATCCAAAGCCTTCCTCCAAGGAGTCGAAAGCCAACGTAGGGACTGGAAAGAAAATCGGTTATGAGAAATCAGAGAAAGCTTTAATCTCTAAAATGGACAGAAAAATCCACCACTTCTGCAACCCAAAGACCAGGGTGCACCATTCCAGAATGGTCCAAGATAGTGATATTTCTGCAAAGAAGGCATTCCAGGGGTGACGGGACGTATGGGGAGATGGTCAAGATCACTAGTCGTTGGAGAAACGTCAACGTCAACCACAAGCAGATACCATCTGACTGGGAAAGGACTGTATGGCATCCCCCACAGAGATTACAATGAACCTCTGAGAGGCTGTGGGGCTATTCGAGATCTCAGGCACTTCAGGTGACAGCCCCAAACGGGACAACCATTTTGGGAAAGGACACGGCACTTCCATCGAAAGCCAGAAACAGAAACACCACAGGACCTGGGAGCTACACTGCCAAAACCCAGGAGTCTAGAGAACTAAGAGCTGTCAGCTGTGCAGGCATAGGCACAGTCATGGGTCCTTGCAGCACCATCCACAGGAGCCAAAGGAAGGAAACAACCTAGATGTCCCTCAAGTGACAAATGGACTAACTTGTCCAGCTAACTGGGAGGATTCCAGAATACGGTCACTTTCAACCCTCAAGTCGTGCAGGGACCAGTGAATCAGGAAATCCCTCGGTTTTCTCCAAGGGGCAGTCTCCCCTTGGAGAGAAGGGAGGCTCTTCTCTCTCTCTCTCTCTCTCTCTCCATTGGTTCTCTTGAGAATCGGAAGGATCAGGCAGCCCTACGTTGGAAGGCACCCACAGTCCGTGCTGTGTGGAGCTGGTGGCAGGTGTGAGATTCTCTGAAAGGTCCCATCTCACTTTGTGTGTTCCTTTCATTCCCGAATGCCATTTCTTGTTTGCTGGGTGCCTCTGCAGGTCCTACTGATCGCCCCTGGATGAACAGGACACTGGCGTGTCTAATGGGACAGCTTCCACCTTCTTAAACTTCAGTCCCTGGCCAGGCTTGCACAGCCTCCAGCAGATCCTGAAAGTCCACATCGCCAAGTTCAAGATCGAGTTCCAGTTTGAGTTGAGGAGGGCCTGCCTCCTCTGTGTCTACATCCAGAAAGTCTCTGTCCTTTTCCTGGACATTGGTATTGGAGAAGAATTCATCTAAAAGGCTCATGGTTTCCAGATAGTACTGGTCCAGCAGGCCAGATCAGCCTTGAGCCTGTTGGGCCAGCTCTTGCCGCTGCTGTGCCTCGGGCTGGGCGGGCTGGCAAGGCTGGGCTTGGATGGCCGGCCATCCTGGGACATCCTGGACCACCAGAACTTGCATGCAGGGAGCAGAGCCTTGCTGAGCCAGGAGCCGCCACTGTGTCTTGGAACGGTCAGGCTGGGAAGGTTCTTGGTGGCCCCATGCCGCCGTGGCTGAGTGTTGGATGGGACGCGGCAGGCCGTTTGCCATGGGCGGGGAACACGAGAGAGTCGGAGGAGCTGACGGACTCTCTCCTCCAGGTGGTGTCCATGACCCGGGGTCAGACGGTGTTGCCACCGCCACCACCACCGGGGCACCACAGGTCTAGGCGACCAGTAGGGCCAGGGGGGCTGCAGGGATGCGACCACACCGGTTGGTCGGTGGTGGAGAGGGTGCCTGGAGTTCGAGGAGAAGAGGTAGAAAGGCTGCTGGGCTCTTCACTGAGCCTCGGTCGCCTGAGCCAAGTGGATGTGTGCAGGGAGGCCCCAGAGTGGGGCTCTCTGCCACTGGCCTCCCCGGTGCACTTGGGCTCTGTGCTGGGTGTCGAGCTCTTCGGTTCTGAAACCAGATGTGAACTCGGGACTCATCCAAGCCCGTTCGCCGAGCCAGTTCGCTTTTGGCCTGGAATTCCGGATAGCGGTCCTTCTTGAAGGCCTCGGTGATGAGGCTGACTTGAGGCGCGGTGATCCCCATGCGCTTTTGTCTGGCTGCCGCGGGGAAGTTGTCCGCAGGCCGCTGCCGCCCACGCTCAGGCTCGTCCAGGCCCAGGGCCTCGGGCTGGGCCTGGGGCAGGCCCTGGCCCTTGTCCGCCTCTCCTCCTCAGGAAGCACAAGCTGAAGCTGAGCAGCTTGCTCTGCGGTTCCCAAACCAGACCTGGACGCGGTCCTCCGGGATGCCGATGGCTCGGGCCAGTTCTTCTCGGCGGCTTATCTCAGGGTAGGGGTTCTGTTAAAACGAGGCTTGCAGCCTGGCTATCTGACTGGGCTCCAGAACCAACCTCTTGTGTCGGCCCCACACTTTGGCAGAGCTTCCCGAGTTGCCGGGCGCCTCCATGGCGGCGATTGCCCCTGGGACTCACGGACAGCAGCAGCAGGTAACCGACCGAGGACAAAGCTCCCAGACACAGAGAAGAACTCTCTCCTGGACACACGGTGATCGATTGATGGGCGACTCGCATAAGGTCCGACAAGGCAAAGGAAGGTGCCCCAGCCCATCTCTTAAATACTCAGGCGACTGTGGCACGGCGGGTCTGGGCGGGTCGCGGCGGAGCGGCACGCGGGGGGCGGGGTCTGGGCGGAGCGCGGTGGGGGTCGCCTTGGGGCAGCATTCCCCTCTGGAGACACCTGAGAAATTGCTGGAAACCTCGGAAGGGCGCGGTGACTCAGCAGAGCCAGTAAAGATGTGTCCAGGTCGTCCACTGGGCAACCAACACCCATTCAATGTCTCTTGACCCAGGAGACCTTTTCGAAAGAAAGGCTATCCACCACGTTACCTGGCTGCTGGGGCTAGCAGGTCGAGACTGGGCTCGCCCAGCGGGAGCTTCGGTCATCTACTACTGCTCTAGGAGAACTAGCCCAAGGGCAGGCGGTTCCCGAGCCCCAGTGGAGTCTCTCACCATCCACCAGGCGGCCGCATACCTTTACAGGCACCAACCCCAGGCAAGGCTTTTTCTCTGTCTCTCCTCTGGGAAGAGGTCGCCGTCCCCAAGCTCTTTCGCTTTAACACTTTCCAAGGAGGGAACCCCGTCCTCTGGACCTCTGCCTCTGTTGGTTCAATCCCTCTGAATTCGGCCCTCTTGTCTCTTGGCCTTCTCAGAAAGACACCATGGGCGATACAACAGAATCCTGGGAACTCCCTCCTGCCACCTTGATATAACGTCCTGGAAATTCAGACTTATTCCCCTCCTTCACCTCCTGGAGCTGGGGATGGACAGTAAAGCATGGGATCTCTCTTCTCAAGAGAGTTCCCTTCTGTCTCAAAAAAAAAGAAAGAAAAGAAAAGAAAGAGAAAAATACAAGAAAGAAATTAAAAGAAGACAACACTTCACAAATACTGCCTGAGACATCACACTAAAAGGTTCTTGAGAGGGGGCGACCCCTCCTCGAGTCACAGGCGACGATGTAAACCCCAATCAGTCACGAAGTTCGCAGCTTGATGCAAACAGCAAGAGACTTTATTGAAAGAACCAGCGCGCTGGGGCCCAGCTTCCGACTCAGTAGGAGTTGAGAGGCTGGCACCCCGAGCAGCAGGCGGGGTTGGGTATTTAAGGGCTAAATTTGTAGGCGGGACTTTCGCTCAGTAGCCTGTAACATCGGTGGGACTTTTGCTCAGTAGCCTGTAACATCTTTGAGAACTCAGGACGTTGGGGGGAAGGGTTGTTCTCTGTGGCGGGAAAAGGCTGTTCTCTGAAACAAAGACCAGTTCGGCGGGAAAGGGGTACTCTCTGAAACAAAGAGCAGTTCGGGCTTGTTAGAATTTTCCATTACATTCCCACTTTTTTCTTTTTGGGAATGTTTTGGGGTCCAATCTTGGAACCCTTAAGGTATGGCCGTTTCTCTAGTTTTTATCTGCTGGTATTGTTTTCTGAGAACCATAATCTGTACAGTACTTATTCTTTCTCTTATAAAGGCTACTAAATTGTAAGTGTCAGAATAGTGGGTGTGAGTACAAGGTTGTATGAATTTCATAGTGATTAAACCTGGGGATGGATTAGTAGTCTATTTCTATTCCCCATCATTTGTTGTTATGTAAGCCCAACTTCTACAATATAAAACTTCTATTCCCCCCGTATTCATTTTCTCTCATTTTTGGGCCTAAACCCGGAATATGTATAGAATTTATTTTTATTTATAGAGACTTTCTGTTGTTCTTGTCTCTATATTTTCTGGATCCCCTCGAGATCTGCCACTTCCTCCAGGTTGAAATAGAGGTCCCCAGAGCGATGTCGCCTCATGTAGACGGTGTCTCCGACCTGGAACCGGTGTGGAGTCTTGATATCACCTGGCTGATAGACAGTTGTGACACCTCCTGTTGGATTAACTTAAGGGCTTGGAGTCTAGAGAGTAGAGAGGAATTAGTTACATTTTCGGGGGAAGTCTGTGATCTTAGAGTGGCTAAGGGTGGAGTTGTTCTATATAGGATTTCAAAAGGGGTCAGTTCTATCTAATTAGGGGTATTTTGAGCCCTGAATAGGGCCATAGGAAGGAGGGCTATTCAGTCTGTTAAGCCAGTCTCTATGGATAATTTAGTCATGGTCTCTTTTAGAGTTCTAGTCATTCTTTCTACCTGACCTGAACTTTGGGGTCGCCATGAGTCGGATCCGACTCGACGGCACTTGGCTGGCTTGGCAAGCACAATGTAATTTCCATGATACCCCAAGGATCTTGGCCAGACCCTGACTTACCTGGGCAACAAAGGCAGGACCATTGTCTGACCCCAACATCTTGGGGACTCTATACATGGGTTAAAATTTCTTCTAGGATCTTTCTGGTAACCACCAACGCCGTTTCAGTCTTTGTAGGGTATGTCTCAACCCATCCTGAAAAGGTATCTACAAATACTAGTAAATATTTGTTTCCATATTTTGCAGGTTTTACTCCTGTGAAGTTAACTTCCCAATAGACTCCAGGGCGGTCTCCTCGGAATTTATTGTCTTGGGTTTTAGAGGAGGCATGAGCATTTACTAGTTGACAAGGCACACAGTTCTTTACTACCTGTTTTGCATTTTCTCTCAGTTTCTTTAATGTATGAGGACATTGGTAGTGGGGAGATTTTTGAGTTAACGCTTGGAGGCGCCTTACTCCTAGATGAGTCATTTTGTGAAGGTGTTCAATATATGTGAGATCTTCATGGGGCTTCAAGTTCTCATCTATAGGGCTCTGAGAAAGCAGCCCCAGAGACATAGTACTTGTAGTGGGAGTGTCCTGAATTGGGGGGTATCTGGCAATCAGGATAGTGTCGTCATTAGCAGCCAATTTGGTTTCAGATGTATTTAGGGTGTCCGCTCCAGGGAAAGACTTTCCCCTTGTTGGCTCTGGAGGAAAGTCTGGTATTGTATCAGTCTTTGTCCGGGGAGAAGACAGGCAAGTGTGTTTAGAGGAGCAGTGCAAACATTCAGGTTCCTGTGCTCTTCAGTGGCATTGGATTGGACCCGTTTAGACATGACTGAATAAGTCAATCTTGAAGGAGAGTGGTGCCTGGGGGAACATCATTTTTCCTGGAGTGTCCCCAAAGGTCAATGTTTAGCACGGTCGCGGGTGTGGTTTCTGTTGCAAGAGGATTTGGGTCATCGACATCGAATGAGATGTCGAATGGGCGATTCCTTTCCAATCCAAAGCCATTTTCTTTCTGAACCAAATGTGGAGTTTCCCTGTTGCCCCAAGTCTGTGGAGCCATCGACAATTAACCGAGAAAGAAAGAAAGAAAGAGAAAGGAGAGACAAAAGTATTTGACTGTTCTTTATTAATGGATCAGCAGTCCCAAACCCCAGGGGGCGCATGCAAGCGCTCACAGGCACCAATAGTGAGGTCAGCTCTAACTGCTCTCCTCTCCTCACCCAGTGACAGCACACTCCTCCTGTCCACCATCTACTCCCCACATCCAAGCCCCATCCCTCTCCACCCTCTCCCTGTTGGCTCTCTTGAGCCTCTGAAGAACCAGGCAGCCCTGTGTTGAAAGGCACACACAGTGGGCGCTGTGTGGGACAAGTGTCAGGTATGAGAGTCTCTGAAAGGTCCCATCCCACTTCGTGTGTTCCTCTCTTTCCCGAGTGCCATTTCTCGGTTGCTGGGCACCTCTGCGGGTCCCACCAATCCCCTCTGGAGGAAGAGGATGGTCGCGTGCCGATTGGGACAGCTTCCACCTTCTTAAACCTCAGGCCCCGGAGAGTTTTGCAGGGCCTCCAGCAGATCCTGAAAGTTCACATCGCCGAGTTTGAGAGTTCAAGTTGAGGAGGGCCTGCCTCCTCTCGGTCCACATCCAAAAAGGCTCTGGCCTTTTCCTGGAAGTTGGCATTGGAGAAGAATTCATCCAAAAGGCTCATGGTTTCCACATAGTCCTGGTCCAGCGGGCCAGAGGAGCCTTGAGCCTGTTGGGCCAGCTCTTGCCGCTGCTGTGCCTCGGGCTCTGCGAGGTGGCAAGGCTGGGCTTGGATGGCCGGCCATCCGGGGACATCCCGGGCTACCGGAATTTGCGTGCAGGGAGCAGGGCCTTGCTGAGTCGGAAGCTGCCACTGTGTCTTGGAACGGTCAGGCTGAGAAGGTTCTTGGTGGCCCCATACTACTGTGGCCGAGTGTTGGATGGGACTCATGGGGCTGTTTGCCAAGGGCCGGGAACAAGAAAGAGTCTTAGGAGCTGACGACCCATCTCCTGCAGCAGGTGCCCGTGGCTCAGGATCAGGCTCCATTGTGGCTATCACTGGTGCTGGCCAGGCACGATACGGTTCTTCCAGTCCCGAGTCAATGTAGGCACCCACTCACGTGGGTCTCTATGTCTTCTTGGTTGTCATTTTAGTCCTTGTTGAGCATCCGCTCCTGCTGAGTTGAGACCATTTACTGTGGCCTCGGATGGCAGCTTGGCAGCTTTTAAGACCTCAGACACCACTCACCAATGTAGGGTGCAGAGCGCCCTCTTAGCAAAATGCTAGTTGTGCCAATTGACCTCGATTTTGCCTGCAAACACCATCCCCTGTCCCCACCCCAGCTACTCTGTCCTTGCATTATTGTGTTAAGATGGGGGGAGTACTCAAGTTATGTTGACATCCACTTAATATTGTTCTTGTTTCTAATGTGTGCTGTCACCGATTTCACCCAATGAAATTTTTACCAACTATGTAATCTAAACACTCCACCCACCCTCCCTCCCTCCACTCCCCTACAGCTGTCAATGATTCTTTTCTTCTTTGCAGAAGACTGTCTTTGAGTTCTTCTCGTAGGGTCTCATAGAATATTTGTCCTTTTGTTACTCACTACTTTCACTCAACATAATGTCTTCCAGTTGAAACCCGGTTAGGAGATGTTTTCTGGAATCATCATTGTTCTTTATCATTGCATAGTGCTCCATTGAGTACATACACCATAGTTTACCTATCCATTCCTCTGTTGTTGGGCATCTGGGTTGATTCCATCTTTTTGCTATCATGGACTGTGCTGAAATAAACATTCTTGTGCATGTGTTCGTTGGTGTGAAAGGCCTTGATTCTGTAGGATATATTTCAAGTAGTGGAATGACTGGGTCCAAGGGTATATCGATATCCATTTTTTTTTAAGGAAGCACCACATTGCTTTCCAAAGAGGCTGGATCATTCTGTAACCCCACCAGTAGTGTAGGAGAATTCCAATTTCTCCACAGCCTCTCTAGCATTTGTGTTTTTTTTTTTGTGGTGTTTTTTGGATCATGGCCAACTTTGTCGGGGTGAGATGGTGTCTCATTGTCATTTTGATTTGAATTTCTTTAATAGCTAAGGATCCTGAATGTGTCTGCATGTGTTTTTGGCTGCCTGGATATCCTCTTTAGAGCAATGTCTGTCCATCTCCTTTGCCTATCTCTTCATTGGATGATTTATCTTCTTCTAAATGATACTCTTCTAGATTATGGAGATCAGGCGTCGGTCTGACCTGGAGTTGCCAAATATTTTTTGCCATTCTGTAGGTGGCCTTTTAACTCTTGTGATAAAGTATTTGGATGAGCAAAAGTATTTGATTCTTTTTTTTCTTTTTCTTATTTTTCATTTAATATGACTGAGTGAAAATGTACATTCCAGTATAAATTTACATGCCCACCTATATGCAGCTTCCCCTGCCCTCCCTGTCCAGTGACAGCCTACTATTCCTCTCTGCTCCATACGTGTCTCATCCTCCCAACAGCCTCCTTTCCCCTCCTCTCCACCCACTCTCCTTCCTCCAGCCAGAGGTCAGCAGGATGATATCCTAGAGATGTATAGAACCATAAAGTGCATCCAATACATGGTCACTCTGCATTGTCAAGTCCAATCCAATCCTGTCCAAAGCGTGGACCTTCATTATAATTTATGGGTAAGGGCAGCATCAGGGCTGGGGGCCATGCTGTCAGGGGAACCCCGATACCTCTGGACCATCAACTGAGGTCTTTTAGAGGAGATATCAGGATGTACCCCTTTTTATTCTTTTGTTGCCAGTGAGACTCTCTGTGAGCTCCATTCTGGTTATCACTGGTGGTGGCCGGGCGCCATCTGGTTCTTCCGGTCCCAAGTCGATGTAGGCACCCACTGTTGCGGGTCTCTCTGTCTTCTAGGTTGTGTTTACCGCATGTCATTTTGGTCCTCGGTGAGCATCCGTTCCTGCTGAGTTGTGACCATTTGCTGTGTCCTCAGATAGCAGCTTGGCAGCTTTTAAGACCCCAGATGCCACTCACCAATGTGGGCTGCAGAGAGCTCTCTTAGCAAAACTCTTGTTGTGCCAATTGGCCTCGATTTTGCCTAAGGGTGTGGTCTTCTGCCCCCTGCCCCAGCTACTCTATCCTTGCAATATTGGATTAAGATGGAAGGAGTACTCAGGTTAGGCTGAAGTCCACTTAATGTTGTTCCTGTTTCTAATGTGTGCTATCACCATTTTGTCCCAACCAAATTTCTAGCGACTATTTTATCTAAACCCTCCCCCCCATCCTCCCTCCCTCCTTTGCAGCTGTCTTGTACCAGTACTAGGCTGTTTTGACCACTGTGGCAGTGTAGTATGTTCTAAGGTCGGGTAATGAGAGGCCTCCCAGTGTGTTCTTCTTCTTTAGTAGTACCTTACTTATCCGGGGCTTCTTCCCTTTCCAAAAAAAATTGTTGATTTGTTTCTCCATCTCATTAAAAAATGAGCTGGAACTTGTATCAGGATTGCATTTTCTAAGTACATTGCTTTGGGTAAAATAGACATTTTCACAATGTTAAGTCTTCCTATCCATGAGCAGAGTAGGTTTTTCCATTTATCTTTTCTTGTAGTAAGAGCTTGTAGTTCTCTTTGTAAAAGTCTGTTATTTCTCCGGTTAGATTAATTCCTAGGTACTTTATCTTCTTAGAGGCTGCCGTAAATGGTATTGATTTGTTAATTTCTTCCTTAACAGTCTCGTTGTTGGTATAAAGGAATCCTACTGATTTACTTACGTTTATCTTGTATCCTGAGACTTTGCTGAACTCTTCTATCTGTTTGAGTAGCTTACTTATAGATTCTTTGGGGTTCTCTGCATCTACCATCATATCATCTGCAAACAGGGAGATTTTAACTTCCTCTTTGCCGATGCAGATGCCCTTTATTTCTTGGTCTTGTCTAATTGCTCTGGCTAAAACTTCTTGCACAATGTTGACTAGAAGAGATGAGCATGGGCATCCTTGTCTAGTTCCTGATTTCAAGGGAAAGACTTTCAGTCTCTCTCCATTCAGGATGATGTGGGCCATTGGCTTTGTATAAATGGCCCTTATTGTGTTGACGAATTTGCTGTCTATGCCCATTTTGCTAAGAGTTTTTAGCATGAATGGGTGTTGGACTTTATCCAATGCCTTTTCTGCATACATGGACAAAATCAGGTGAGCCTTGTCTTTTGTGTTATTTATGTGGTTCATCACATTGATTGTTTTTCTGATGTTGAACCAGCCTTGCATCCCTGGTATGAATCCCACTTGGTCATCATGGATTATTTTCTTGATATGTTGTTGTATTCCACTGGCAAGAATTTTGTTGAAGATTTTGGCATCTAGATTCATGAGTGATATCGGTCTGTAGCTCTCTTTCTTTGTTGGGTCTTTCCCTGGCTTGGGTATCAGGGTTATGCTGGCTTCATAGAATGAGTTTGGGAGTACTCCATTTCTTTCTATACTGTGAAATAGTCTCAGTAGTATTGGAGGTAACTCTTCTCTAAATACTTGGTAGAATTCTGCCATGAAGCCATCTTGACCCGGACTTTTTTTTGGTTGGCAATGTTTTGATGACCTTTTCAATCTCTTCCTTTGTGATGGGTTTATTAAGTTGTTCTGCTTCACGTTGTGATCATTTGGGTAGGTGGTATGAGTCAAAGAATTGGTCCATTTCCCCTAGATTTTCAAATTTGTTACAGTACAGTCTTTCATAGTATTCTGTTATGATATTTTTGATTTTTGTTGCCTCTGTGGTGACAACTCCCCTCTCCTTTCTAATTTGGGTTATTTGTTTCCTTTCCTGCTCTTCTTTAGTAAGTTTAGCCAGTGGTTTCTCCATTTTGTTGATCTTTTCAAAAAACCAGCTTTTAGTCTTTTCATTTTGTTTCAATTGTTTTTCTATTCTCAGTTCTTCTCTAATCTTTGTGATCTGTTTCCTTCTGTTACCTGAAGAGTTCCTCTGTTGTTCTCGCTCTACTTGTTCAAGCTGTAGGGTTAGTTCCTCGATTTAGTTACTTTGTTCTTCCAGATGTGTGCATTTATGGAGATAAACAGACTTCTGAGCACTGCTTTGACTGTATCCCATAGGTTCTGGTGGGAAGTGTTTTCATTCTCATTGGAATCCATGAATTTCTTTATTTTTTTCTTGATTTCTTCTGTAACCCATGGTTTTTTGAGCAAGATGTTGTTCAGTTTCGAAGAGTTCCACTTTCTATCTATGTTTTTTCTGCCATTGATTTAGACTGTTATGGCTTTATGATCTGAGAAGATGCTTTGCAGTAATTCAATGGTATGGATTTTGTTGAGAATTGCATTATGTCCTAACACATGGTCTATTCGGGAGAATGTTCCATGTGTCCTGGAGAAGAAGTTGTAGTTGTCCGATGATGGGTAGAAAGTTCTGTATATAGCGATGAAGTTTAGTTGGTTGATTGTGGCAATGGGGTCTTCTGTATCTATACTGGGCTTTTTTCTAGATGATCTGTCCAGTATTGAGAGTGGAGTGTTAAAGTCTCCTATTATTATGGTGGAGTGATCTAACTCGTTTTTGCGTGGAGTCCCTGTTTCTTAGGTGCTCTGATATTAGGTGCATAGATATTGAATATAGTTAAGTCTTGCTCGTGTACTAAAACTTTCAGCAGTAAGTAGCGTCCATCTTTGTCCACGATGGTGGATTTGATGTTAAAATTGATTTTGTCTGAGATTAGGATGACCACCCCTGCTCTTCTTTGTTCCTTGTTTACTTGATATATATTCTTCCATCCTTTAATTTTCAGTTTCTTCCTATTTTTAAGTCTCAAGGGAGTTTCTTGTAGATAACCTATGGATGGGTCATGTCTTTTGATTTAGGATGTCACTCGATGTCTCTTTACTGGAGCATTGAGTCCATTCACATTCAATGTAATTATTGATAGGTATATCTCCACTGCTGCCATGGTGCTATGTTTATTTCTGTGTGCATGTTTTCTCTGTTGTACTTATTAGTCTGTTCTGGGACATTCTTTTTGGTGAGTTGATTTTTCACCTTTTTCATAGCCGGTTTTCCATGAATTCCTTTATTTCATGCTTGATTTTTTTCTATAACCCAGGGCATTTTGACAAGATATTGTTCAGTTTCCATGAGTTCCATTTTCTGTTTTTTTCTGCTATTGATTTTGACTTTCATGGCTTTATGATCTGAGAAGATGTTTCGCATTAATTCAGTGGTATGGATTTTGTTGAGAATTGCTTTATGTCCTAACATAGGATACCTTCTGGAGAATGTTCCAAGTGCATTGGAGAAGAAAGTGTAGTTGTCTGCTGATGGGTCGAAAGTTCTGTATAGGTCGATGAGGTCTAGTTGATGAACTGTGGCAATAAGGTCTTCTGTGTCTTTATGGAGCTTTTTTCTGGACGATCTGTTTCATATGGAGAGTGGAGTGTTGAAGTCTCCCAGTATTATTATGTAGTGATCTCTCTCCTTTTGGAGTGTAGTCTATGTTTCTTTGATGTATTTAGGTGCCTTAATATTAGGTGTGCCATGAGTCAGATCTGACTCGACGGCACTTGGCTAATATTAGGTGCATAAATATTTAATATTGTTAAGTCCTGCTTGTGTATTGAAGCTTTCAGCACTAAGTAGTGTCCATTCTTGTCCACAGTGGTGGATTTTACATTAAAATCAAGTTTATCTGAGATTAGAATTGTCACACCTGCTCTTCTTTGTTCCTTGTTAGCTTGATATATATTCTTCCATCCTTTGGTTTTCAGTTTGTTCCTATCTTTAAGTCTAAGGTGAGTTTCTTGTAGGTAGCCTATGGATGGGTCATGTCTTTTGATCCAAGACATCACTCGATGTCTCTTTACTGGAGCGTTCAGTCCAGTTTCATTCAGTGTCATTATTGATAAGTATGTGTTCAGTGCTGCCATTGGGATATGTTTATTTTTCTGTTGATGTTTTCTCTGTGGTTCTTATTCATCTGTTCTGGAACCTTCTTCTTTGTGAGTTGATTTTTCACCTTTTTCAGGGTTGGTTTTGGGGTTTCTGAGTCTCCTGTATTACATTTCTTGATGTGGTAAGTTGCATCTCTATTGTGCTTTACATCTGCCCCTATCATCACTCTGAATAAATGATGCATAAACCCCATTTTAATTACCTCCAGTCTTGTCAACTTCCTCACCTCTGGAAGGACTATAACGACTGCAGTAAATCCTTCTTTTTAATAGGATGGCATCATAGTTTTCACGATATGATCACTGGATTATTTCTTCCACTATTATAGCATTGATTGAGTTGAGAGCCTTCCCTAACTGAGAAGGATTCTGGGTGACGTGTCCTTCTACAATATAAAGTTAGTGGTTTTGTTCTTCTAAGACAAAGCCAAGAGATTCTTTCAGTATTTGTTGTAGCTTAGGTTTGGTTTTTACCAAGTCTCTGAGTTTCTGTTTATCTGCCAATGTCTTCATTTCATTTTCATATCTGAAAGATAGTTTTTTAGGATATATGATTCTTGGCTGAAAGTTCTTTTCCTTCAAGGCTTTGAACATGTCATGCCACTGTCTCTGTGCCAGCATCGTTCTTGCTGAGAAATCTGATGAAAGCCTACAGGGTTTCTCTCTGAATGTTAGCTTTGCTTTGAGTCTTACTGCCTTTCAAATCTTCTGCTTCTGTTTCATTTTGTTAAGTTTGACTATGTCTTGGGGTCTTTCATTTGAGATCTATATTGAGTGTCATTCGATATGCATCTTGGATGTCTATATTCTCTTCCTTCAAGATTTCTTGAGGTTCACTCTTTGGAAAGGAGCGGATTGGACTTGGTGATGGAGAGTGACCACATGTTGGATGCACTTTATGGTTCTGTGCATCTCTAGGATATCATCCTGGTGACCTCTGGCTGGTGGAAGGGGAGTGTGTGGAGGGGAAAGAAGACTGTTTGGAAGATGAGACATGTATGGAGCAGAGAGGAACAGTGTGCTGTCACCGGGCAGGGAAAGCAGTGGGAGCTGTACATAGGTGGGCATGCAAATTTATTTGGGAATGTACATTTTCACTCACTCAGTCATTTAAAAAAAAAAAAGGTTTATGGAAAGTTCTCTGACAGCAGCTCGGTGACCATACTCTGTTTTCTCAGGTGTCTCGTCGTATTCAGGGACTCCAATTAATCATAGGTTTTTCCTCTTCATAGAGTCCCACATGCTTCTTAATGCTGCTTCGTTTTTCTTTCTTTTTTCCTGATTTTTCCTCATAGATGCTGGAGTTGGTAGCTCTGTCTTCCAAGTCTGAAAGTCTCTTTTCCATTTGTTACATTCTGTTTTCTTGGCTTTGGATTGAAGTTTCCATGTCTTTGATTTTGTTGGATTTCAGAGTGCTTGTGTTCCATCAGATCGAAAAGCTTGGTTAATTTTTCATTTCTCTCTGCTACAGTTTGTATAAGGTCTAGGAGGGTCTCTATATAATCCTTCTGTATTCATCTTCCGATCATTTCAAAGAAGTTTCTTCGTCTGGAAAGCTCTTTGGTTGTTTCCTTTGGGAGCCTTCTGAAGCTGTGGATGATTTTCTCATCCCTGCTTTCTCTAACATCTGTTGCTCTTTGGGCATCCTGTGAGTCCATAAGGGCTGGGAGAGATGCTTTGGTCTGTGAAAGTAAGGACTAGCCAGGAGCAGGAGTCAGCTAAAGAGAGGAGGCTTTCTTTTCAGTGATATGAAGTCCAAATTAACAGCCCTATGCCACGTCCTAGGGCTCACTAGGTGACGAGAAGGCACCGTTTAATTATCAGTTCAGGTCTTGGTTTCCAGAGAGATTTAGGGAGACATGTGCTTAGTCTACCATCTTGACTCCACCGGCTCTGGATGGCATAATTTTGAGTGGCATCTTATGAAACAACAGATTTCTTTGTGTGATGATAAGATTCAAACCATGACCATTTTGAGAGTGAAATATTTACATCATGACCACAGGTGAAAACGGGACACGTCCCAGGGAAACCAGGGTATGTACTCACCCTACTAACAGAGCTTTTTCTACCGGCCAGGCCCCACTGTGCAGGATACAGAAGTGAGTGAGAACTTGGGTTCTGGAGACAGACTGTCAGGGCTCCGATTTCAGCTCCAGCCTGAAAGAATGGAGTGCTCAACCCAGTGGCTGGCACATGGTATGTGCTCAGTAAAGACTGGCTGGGCCATTGTCACCAAAGAACAGTCGGTGTGAGCTGCTCTTGAAGGTTCGATCCCACATGGATCATAATGATCAAGCCAAGCCAACCCAGTGCCATCGAGTCGGATACGATGGGCTTTTTTTAATAGTCAGGCTACATTATTCTTCTGTTTCAGCTAGACTCAAATCTGCCAGAGGGTCCTTGGAAACGATATGGGGTGGTTCTACTCTGACCTCTAGGGTCACTGTGTGTCAGACCTGACTCGACGGCTGTGGGTTTTAGTGGGTTAAGCTAGACTATTATTTTCTTTCAGGGACTCCGGTAGCACAGTGGTTAATCCGTTGGCCACTAACCTGAAGGTCAGTGGGCTGAACTCACCAGCCACTCAGCAAGAGGAAGATGTGGGTGTCTGCTTCCCTAAAGATTTACAGCATTGAAGACCCTTGTGGGGGCAGTTCTGTAGGCCACTATGAGTTAGAATGGGCTGAATAGCAGTGGGTTTGGTGTTTTGTTTTGTCTGAGTCAGGCTAACAGGAACAGCCTCTGAACTGAGGCCTGGAAAGCCAAGAAAAGCCTCCCCAAACCTGTCCATTCTTCCTCTTGAGTCTCCAGGCCTTCGTGATAGGAATACACGTAACCTTCCGCAGTGGCTGTCCTGTTGGGCCTCTAGGATGGGTCTTGGTTCATGCACCCACAGGCAATTTGCAACTTCCCTCTGTGTCCTGTTCCCATTTCTCTAGAGAGGGCCTCCAATTGGCCTTATTTGACAGCACCGGTCACCGTGGGGCCCTGCATAAGACATGTAAGCCATCCGAAGTTTTTTAAAAATTATTTCCTATCATTCCTGTGTCCTGAGAAAACGTCCAAGCATGGCAATGCTCTCCTTTGAAAATGAGATATGCTAAGCAGTCTACTTACAGACAGGGCTTGCAACCGGTTCCTCCTGGTTCCGTCATGACTGAGGAAGGCACATGGCCACAGACCTGAAAGTTTGGAGTTTCAGTCACCTTTCTGAAGGCCTTTTTACAAATATGGTTGATGAGTCAACTTCCTAGGTGATCCTGAGTAGTGCCGATGGTTGAGTCCTTAACCACGAGCTGAGGGGTTGGTGGTTCCAACCCAGACACAGGTTCCTCGGAAGACAGGCTCGGAGGTCTGCTTCTGAGAGCTCACAGCCTTGAAAACACGATGGAGCAGCTCTGCTCTGCCTCCGTGGAGCTGCCGGGAGCAGAAGCGAGTCATTGTACCCGAAAGAAATTGGTGGACGCTGAACCGTTTCCAGAGGTACCACCTGAGCAGGAACCATGGCACCGAAAGAAGAAGTCCAAGCTGCGTGGAAGGTACTGACTGAAAAGAAGACTCCGGGAACTCAAAAACTACAGACGGAGATGTTCCAACAAACAGATGCCGTGCTGGAAGTGCTCCCTCATTGATGCCAAGAAATTGGGAAGACAGCTACCTTGCCAACTAATGGAAGAGATCTCTTGTACTGTTTAGTTCCAAGAAAGATCATCTCACCCAGTGTGGAACTCATTTACAAATATCATCAACATCCCACACGAGTCCAGTTTTGCTGAAGACCCTTGAAAAGCAGCTGCAGTAGTTTATAGACAGGGATCTGCTAGAAATTCAAGCCAGATTCCAAAGAGGACATGGAACCCGGGATATTATGGCTGATGTCCGATGGATCCTAGCCGAAAGCAGAGAATACTAGAAAGATCTTTACAGTGTTTTAAAGATGCTTGACTAAGTAGATCCTCAAAAAAATTATGGATAGCCCTTCATTGTGCTCATGAGGAACCTGTACACAGATCAGGAGGCCGTTACTTGAATAAAACAAGGGGATACCCAGTCGTTTAAAGTCAGGAAAGTTGTGAGCCAGGAATGGATCCTTTCACCCTACCTGTTCACTCTGTATGCTGAGCCAATCATCTGAGAAGCTAGACTCTGAAGAAGGGAGCATCAGAACTGGAGAAAGAGTCCTTAACCACCTGTAGGACACAGATGACTCACCTCTGTGTGGCGTGCTGGAAGTAAAGAAGACTCGAGAGACTTATTGATGAACCTCCGAGACTACAAGCTTTACTAAGGATGGCACCTCCCCATCCAGAAAACCCAAATCCTCACAACTGGACCTCTCAACAGCATCCTGGTCAACGGAGAAAAGATGAAGTTGTCAAGGAATTCATTTTCCTGGGATCCACCCTCGATGATCTTGGAAGCAGCCGCTGAAAACATCCAAATTTCGTGGCATCAGGCCAGTCAGCTTCCCAAGTGTTGAAAAGTACAGCCTTGAAGGCTAAAGTGGCAGACCCAAGTCATGGTCTTTTCAGTCACCTCTGATTCATGTGAAAGTTGGATGAGGAATAAGGAAGACTGAAGGAGAACGGACACCTTTGAGTGGTGGTGTTGGAGGACCTTGAATACCATGCCTGAACTGTGAAAAGAGTGAACAGAAGTGTCTTTGAAGAAATGCAAGCAGAGTGCTCCTTGGAAGTCAAGATGGCGAGACCACATCTCACATACTTTGGACATGTTGTAAAAGGGCTGTGTCTCTGGAGGAGAACATCCTGCTTGGTAGTCCGTGAAAAAGAGGAAGAGCTTCCCTAAGACGGACTGTCAGAGTGGCTGCCACCACAAGTTCTGCTTAACGCCTGTGAAGATGGTGCGGGACTGGGCCGTGTTTTGCTCGGTTTTACACAGGGTCACTGTGACTCAAAACTGACTTCATGGCACCTAACAACAACAACATGCCTAGAAATGTACTTAGAAGCCACTAAAGACAACCAAGTCAGCGAAGTGCCGTCATGATCCATGATAGCTTTAGAACAAAATGGAAACGCTGGGTGACATAGTGGTTAAGTGCTATGGCTGCTCACCGAAAGGTCTGCCATTCTCATCTGCCAGGCACTCCTTGGAAACTCTGTGAGGCAGTTGTGCTCTGTCCTGTAGGGTCACTATGAGTTGGAATTGACTTGATAGCAGTAAGTCTGGAGTATTTATTTGGAACCAAGTGAGAATTATGTTTATATAATCTTTATTATTTTAATTTATAAATTTAAAGTCGTGTTTCCTTCAATACATCGACTTATAAAGTTTTTAACTTTCGGAGGCAGAGTCAAGATGGAGGGCTAGACCCACGTCTCCCTAACTCACTCTGAAAACTGAGGCCAGGACTGATCATTCAATGGAACCTTCTGGACACCCAGTGAGCCCTAAGACATGGCATAGGACTGTCCTTTTGGACTACGTGCCACTAAACAGGAAACTTCTACTCTTTTGCTGACCCGAGCCCTTGTCGAATGGCTGGCTCTCACTGTCTGAAGGTAACGACTGGCTTTAATTTTTTTCCTTTTTGTTAGCCTGTGGTAGAGATTAGGCTTCACTTGCCATAAAGTTCTGCCACACTGCCGACACGACCAGCGGGTGGAATAGCCACACTTTGAGAGCCTGGCTCCAGACTCTGAGCACCATGGCCCCTCCACCCCATTTTTTAAACCTCCACCATTGATTCGGCTATTTCCCAGAGGGCGAGAGAGCCTTGCAGGATGCTATCTTGTCCAACCAGGAGGTGGATCTACCCAAACGGAGGACTTGGAGGGGGCTAATTCCCAGGCTAGGAGGTAGTGCCACCTTGGGCTGTGCTTCCCCAGAAGAAAATCCGTGTTTAGCACAGTTTACCCTTCAGGTAGGTCCCAGCACCTGATGACAGCAGGGCAGTAGCCTGTCTATACTTTGAACCAGACCACAGCATCTAGGGACAGATACAGAGGTGCCTCCATTGCCAGCTGGAAAGAGGAGCTTGCCCGCCTGACAGTCTGATTGTTTTTGGAAGCCGTCAGATAGCTTTTACCTTTCAAAATACGACTACCTAGGGAAATAACTGAGGTGCAGCCTGAACTGCATCTCGTCTAATTTTGACTGACCCACAACATAGGGTCAGTGGAAGACCTCCCAGTGACTCCATAAATAGGGCTGTGTCTTTGCCAGGCAGAAGGTGGGGCCTGCTCTCACAGAGATTCTACTGGGCTGAGTCACAGCTGTTCATAGAGGTCACTGGTGATCCACTTCTACGTCAGCTCCTATTAAGGCAACACGAGAGAAACTAAACAACCTCTAGATGCCCTCAAAGCAAGAGACCTTGGCTCAACACTTAAGGAAAAATCCAACCATGGCTCCAGAAAGCTCCCAAAAGAATGAACCAAAGATCTTCCCAGACGAAGAAGCCTTTCTGAAACTTTCAGAGGTCGGAGTACAAAAGAATTACAGAGAGAGCCCTCCTAGACATTCCACCAAATTTAGCAGACCCAAATGAAAAAATAAGCAAGCTGTCTGAACTGACGGAACTCCAGCACTCTGAAATCCAACAGATCAACAACGCAATCAAGAACCAGAAAACTCCATTCAAAGTGAAGAGAACAGAACAGAACCAATGGAAAACAGACTTTCTGACTGGGAGACAGAATGGCTGACACCAGCATTTATGAGGAGAAATCCGAGAAAAGACAAAAGAACAATGCAGAAGCATTAAGAAACATGTTGGATTCTATCAAGAGGAACCATCTATGATTCCTTGGAGTTCCTGAACAGGAAGGGACACCTGCAAACACAGAGAGGATTGTTGTTGACTTACTGACAGAAAACTTCCCAGAGATTATGGAAAAGAGAACCTAGATATCCCAGATGCATATCTATCGTCTTACAATATAGACCTCCAAAGAAAGAGTCCAAGATCTATTGTCATCCAGCTTAACAAAATGAAACCCAAGCAGAAACTCTTAATGGCAGTGAGACTCAAAGCAAAGCTCACCTTCAGAGAGAAGTCCTGTAGGGTTTTGTCTGACTTCTTGGCAGAAACCATGTTGGAACGGAGGCAGAGGCGTGGCACCTTCAAATCCTTCGAAGAAGAAAAACTTCCAACCAAGAATTATGTACCCTGCAAAGCTGTCTTTAGAATATGAAAATGAAATGAAGACCTTGGCAGATAAACAGAAACTCAGAGACTTGTTAAAAAAACAAACCCAAAAAAGCTACAAGAAATACTGAAAGAAGCTCTTGGCTTACAAGAACCAAGCCTTGAACTCTATATTTTAGGAGACAATACGGGACAAAGCACCCAGAAATCTACCAAGTTGGAAGGTACAACACCCCAACCAAAGCTCTAATACTAAAAGTGATCCAGTGATCCTGTCGTGAAAACCACAATACCATCCCGTTAAAAAGAGGGATCTATTACAGTAGTTACAGTTCATCCAGATGGAGAGGACGTTGATAAGATATTTAGAAGTTAAAATTGGGTTTCAATGTACATTATTAAGGGGGATCCTAGGGGTAGCCACAAAGCACAACCAAGAAGCGACCTAGCAAAACAAGAAATGCAATACAGGAGTCTCAATAAACACAAAACCAACACTGAAAAGGGTGAAAAATCAAACCTTAAAGAAGAACGTCCCAGAATAGAATAACAAGAGCCACAGAGAAAACATCCACACAAAAGTAAGTACATCCAAATGACAGCACTCAACACATAGCTATCCATAATGACATTGAAGGTCAATAGACTGAACAGTCCAGTCAAGAGATAACGAGTGACATGTTAGATGAAAAGACATGATCCATCTACCAGCTGCTTGCAAGAAATGGACCTTAGACTTAAAGGTATGAACCAACTGAAAATTAAAAGATGGAATAATATATACCAAGCTACCAATAGACAAAGAAGAGCATGTGTGGCAATATTAATCTCAGATAAAATAGATTAGACTGTAGGAAAAAAAAAGCTCTCTAAAGACACAGACGACCTCCTTGTGACTATTCACTAACTAGACCTCATCGACCTCGACAGAACTTTGTATCCATCATGTTGACTGAAATTAGTCAGCGGCACAAGGACAGATATGGTATGAGACCCCTACTTTAAGGACTTGAAAACAGACCCGTGTACTGAAGAAAAGACTCATGACGGATGCAGAGGACAGAGGGAGAGAGAGGGTTGGGTATAGATTAGACAGCTGATGGAAACTTGGTTGGGTGAAATCAGTGACAGCACCCGTTAGAAAGAAGATCCATTTACATGGACTTGGACAGAACCCGAAAACTCTTCCCGTCTTAACCAAATAGGTAAGGACAGCAGCAGGGTCGGGGGACCATGCTCTCAGAGGACATGGAGTCCCATGGGTATAACTAGCCTATTGCTACAGGAGTCCTCTCCACGTCCTATTGGTGATTGGCATCTGGGGTCTCCAAAGCCAGCAAGCTGTCGTCTGAGGTCCATGAAATAGTCCTAGCTCATCCAGAACAGATGATCCCCAAGGACCAAAATGACACTGGACAAAGAGAACCCAGAAGACAGAAAGATCCATGTGAATGGGTGACACCATCCACATGGGACCAGAACCCGATGGTGCCTGGCCACCTCCTGTGACAGCCATGATGGGGCTCCCAATCTTGAGTCTCAGTGGCAACACGAGAATAAGAAGGGGTGTGCCCTGAGAACTCCCCTCAAAGACCAGCATCGATGGTCCGAAAGCCTATGGGTTCCCCTGGGAGGATGGCCCCTAGACCCAAAATGGCCCCTCATTATAAATCATTACTCAGGTCCACTCCTCGGGCATGAATGGATTGGACTCGGCAACACAGAGCGACCCTATCGTGTGTTCACTTTAAGGTTGTATATATCTATAGGATGTCGCCCAACTGGCCTCTTTCTAGAGGGGATTGGAGAGGGCGGAGAAGAGGGGACAGGGGTTTGTTAACAGGATATGACTTGCATAGAACAGAAAGGAGGAGTGTGCTGTTACCGGGCAAGGAGAGCAGTAGGAGCTCCCCATAGGCGGGCATGCGAATTTAAACCGGATTGTACACTTTAACTCAGCCAGCATTAAAAAAAAAAAAAAATTAAGCTCCACTTTTGTTCCAGTAATATGGTAGGACCAAATCATCACTATAAACTTTCATAGAAACATGTGTAGGAGGACACTTATGTTCAGCTTCTCCTTGGCTTTCTGGCTAGGGCTCACCCTGTTACCGGGCGTGTGCCCAGCTGGCTACACTAGAAGGTGGTTGTCTTCCATACACTAATTTTGTGATCTTCTATGCTCTTCCCCTCTGAATCTGTGGAGATTCTCCACAGTTAACAATCCTGAATCCATAACGAATACTAGAGCCTACAGCAGTTTCAGCTCAGCCAAGACATCAATCCGTGGATAAACTTGTCCAGCAAAACCAACACTTACCATCCATGAAACCAAAACAGAACTCGGAACCCCAAACCAGTTGCTGCCCCGCGGATTCTGACTCTTGGTCCCCTTTGTCACCGAACTGTGGTCTACAGAGTATTCATGGATGTCGTCTTTATGGAAGCTGATCGCCAGGCCTTTCTTCAGCCCTGCTCTGGGACAGGTTCAAACCACTGACCTCTAGGCTAGTCGAGGAGTGTCCACCGTTTGCCTAAGTCCTGTTCCAGTATTTCAGAAAGTGGAGAACACGAGATGTGGAAATAGTCTAGAAACAGAGTGCTTCTGTGCTTGCTAGGGGAAAAAAGCATCAGGGAGAAGCTGGCAGAAACCCCTCTTCCGCAGTCTGGGGTTTGAAGAGGGAGTGCTGTCCTCACTGCTGACTCAGCGCCGGGCGGTGGGTGCTGCAGAACCCGTAGGAACCAAACCCACGTTCCCCCAGGCCCAGCGCCGGGCATGGGGGGCCAGGTGGGCAGAATCGGCTGTTCGCACGCCCCCTCGTGGCCGTCAGCCGAATCACTGACATTCTGTGTCAGAATTTTGTCCACCGCGGATTTCCGACACTCGGGGCCTGGAGGGCAGAAAGTGTTGTTGGCGCGCCCTCTCTTGGCCGTACGCAAAATCGCTGACGTTCGGGGTCAGGATTGTCCGCCCCGGATTTGGGAACAGAAGAGGCGCGCATCCTCCGTACCTTGTGAGACGGGAAGGGAGGCCCAAGTTGAATTTTCAGCAGTCCACTAAGGGTTAGAAACATCTGGAGGGAGGAAACGGGGGTGGTCAAGAGCGTTCTATGTCTTGGCACTGGCAGGCGGGAGGGAGAACATTCTGACTTGCATTTTCCTTCTCTTCCTCTGTCCGATTTCATTCTGGAACTGTAGTGCAGCCGCCTGTGCCAGAGACGTCGACTTGGAGAGGGGAGTGGGAAGGGTGACACTCTACCATGTAAGGCCTGGACATTGGTGTTCCGATGCCCCCTCTTCCCCCTCTTGACCGTGTCTCTTCTACCACTGCACTCATTGTTCCTGTGATTTGGGCCTCGATTAGTAAAGCCATGGGGGAAGACGAACACGTTCCAAGAGGAGACACAGAAACAGGCACAGTCTGTCAGAGCTTTGTCTGGACCCCAGGGGGAAGTGGGGAGCCCCTGGGTGGTGCCCATGGTGGAGTGCTCAGCTACCCACTAGAAGATGAGTCTGCCTCCACCCAGAGGTGACTTGGAAGAAAGACGTGGTGCCCTGCTTCGGAGAAATCATTCCCTGAAAATGCTCTGGAACACAGTCCTGTTCTGACACCCGTGGTGTCCCTGTGAGATCAAGCAGACTCCACGGCACCTGGTTGAGAGGGCAGCGAGCCCCTGGGCGGGAATATCTGCCCTGAGACCAGCAGTCCCTGTACTTGTGTGAGAAGATCGGTAGCCAGGATAGAATGTCTAATGAGTTCAGAGCAGAGCATCTCCTTAGAGCCCCTTCGTGGGAATGTGCAGTCCACTGTGTCCCCATGAAGGGTGTCAGGGCCCTCAGCGGAAGGCACTCCCATCGTTCCAGACGTGACTTCACCGTCTCCTTTTCCAACGAGTGGAGCCAGCCAGGAGGCAGGGTCCAAAAAGGGAAGGTGCTGTTTTTGAAGCTTGACTCAGCAGAGTCAAGTAGACCCAGTAGACCCTCTGAGGGCAGGAGGGTGGAGATGCTGAGAGGGTACGTGTTAGGGCTCAGGTCTGTGTCAGGGTCAGGTCCTGTCAGGATGAGGGCCCGTTCCGGTTTAGGATTTCAGGATGAGCATCAGGGTTGTAGGGCCAGGGTCCCGCCGGTCTTCTGGTTCTGCTGCTGTGCTTTTTCAGCTACACTTCCTGTCTTCTCGTGCCATCTCCCGAGTGACAGCTTTCTCTCAGCTCAGGGATGCTGGGTCTCAAGGACGTGCCCCATTCTGGGCTCTTCCCTGTTGGATTGGCTACTTTGAAGCCTAGTGGGGTGGCAGAACTTACTATTCCTCTCCCGAGGTGCTTGGTCACCGCCCCAGGGTTGCATGCACCTCATTTGCATTCTCCGAGGCTGTCCAGTGTCCTTGGTGGGACAGAAGCACTTTATTTGCGTAATATCATCCAGTCATTTGGTGTCTCTAGGAAGACCGTGACCCAAAGGCCATTCTACTAGTCATTAACTTCCCCAAACCTGCTGTAGAAAGAACTCTATTTAAACAATTATTTTTTAAATCTATCCTAAGAAGTTTGCAACTACGCTAGTATGAAAACTTCTTTCTTCCCCATTTTTCATCGTGTTGTTCATGGGCCCGGTCGTGAGAGTTTTTTTTGTCCTCCAACATATGTGCCTGTTACCAACTCATGCTCCTAATTTAAATTCTAATCTAGCAACCTGGGAGCTGTCCTCTCCTCCTGGAGCATCTGTAGGTCCTTTGTCCTGTGTGGGAAGCCCGAGCTTTCAGCTTTATCGGTAGATTGAATCATTGGTCTCATTGTCATAACCCAAAGCCCCAAAACCTAATCTGTTGCCTTGAGTGGGTTCTAACTCCTAGCAACCCTATAGGACACAGCAGAGCCTCCCCACAGGGTTTCCATGGCTGTCATCTTTAGAGAAGCCCATGGCCCCATCTTTGTACCGTGGACAGTGCATTCGACTCACTGACGTTTCAGCTAGCAGCTATGGCCTTAACCACTTCCACACTAGGTCTCTTCCATTACCTAACACGCAGAAAGAGAATTCCAGAATTGCTACACCCATACCTGTGTACGGTTAAAAATTCTATGTGGCTGTTTTCATCTGTAGCTTGAAAATGGTATGTTCCAGGTTTTGTATTTTCCTTTGCTTTGGCTGAGTTTTTGTTCCTTCTGTAGTGTGATGGTGAGATTCATTGCAAACATCATGAAGTCCCTGTGTTAATGCAGCACTGTAGGACACTTCATTGTATTGTGATTCCTGTTGTTAGTTACCTTGAAGACCTGAGCGGCCTGTTCCTTCACTGCTCACCTTGGGCCTTCTCCTGACCCCTCCCACATTCTCACTGCCCACAGAAGCCCCTGTCCTCTCCCTGACCTCCCTCTCCCCACCTGGGCCTCCTCACCTCCCTTCCTGTGGTGACCCTTCTCCCGGCTCCTCCACCCCTCCTCCTCCTTTTATAGTCCTTCATTAGCCCCCTCACCTGGGCCACTGGGTGGGACCGTGCACAGGTGAGCCTGCCCAGGGCCCTGATGCTGACCCCACCCCCCTCCTTCTCATCTGACTTCCCACACCTGAGCTTTCTCCTGGCTCCACCCCCGTCTCCCCCCTTCCTGCTCCATTATTGGCCCCCTCACCTGTGCCAGTGGGCGGAGCAGCAACCAGGTGAACCGGCTCAGGGCCCTGACGCCTTCGGAGTCCACGAAGGTCCGAGTGTGGAGCTGAGTTGGGGTTTCTTGCCGTTGTACTTGCTGTGTTTTCTCAAAGGTAGGAGACACGGGACCCCAGTGGGGACCCGCTTCCCGGTGGGACGCCAGGGCTCTGTAAAGGTGTTGGGCCGTCGGAGGAAGATGCGCGGCTCCTGCTCCTGTGAGCCCGGGAGTTGGGGTCCCTGGAGGGACGCTTCCGCACCCTCTGTCCATTGCTGTAACCCCACCTGCTGGCTTCCGGGTCCCCGATGGTGGCCCCCTTGCCTCCGGGCGTTTCAGGTGCCTGACCAGGTTCTAAAGGACCTGGGGTGCCAGGTCCCCCTCCGTGACCCAAGGAAGCAGCAACACCCCGCTTGTGGCTGGAGAGATTCCCGAGGGCGGAGGACCATGGTCTGGAGCCCATGGGGGACCCTACCCAAAGACCCTGCTCCGCCAGGAAATAGCACACTTGGTGGGCTCGAAGAGGGAGCCCCTGGTTACCCAATGACTTGGTGGGAATTCACCCTCCCACCTGTGGGGGAAAACGCAGCCACAGATTTCCCTACCTCTGGGAGTCTGAAGGGCTGTGGCTGAAAGTCCCCACGCAGTGTGGTGGGCGCACAGAGCTCGTGGGGGGCCAAGGCCTTCAATCTGTCCTTCCAGTTTCTGGGCTGGGCTGGGGGAGGGGTGGCCTGAGGCCCCTCGGGGCCTATCTGCTAGGGTTTGGAGCCCAGGCCAGGGCCCTGCAGACGGGGGCTTCCGCGGAAGCCCCTGGGGAGGAGTACCCTCCCCTAGTTAGCTGCGTGTCCCCTGATGAGCCCCTGAGGGGCCAGACCCTCGGATGGTGCAGCAGACCCCGAGTGAGGTGGACTGGGTGGAAGCTGAGAAGGACCCCACAGAGGGCTGGGAGCCCTGGGAGCCCATGTTGGGCTCTTTCTGTGACGAGTGGTGGGGGTGTTCACACTGTCCTGCTAACAAAGCAGCCACTGTGTGGGAGAAAGGTGTGGCAGTCCCTTCCATAGAGTCACCTGCCTGGAGACCTTATGGGACAGGTGTAATCTGTCCTGTGTGGTTGCTGTGAGTCATAGTGAAGTAGAGAAGTGAGCGCTTTATTTTTGGGGGGCTTCTTTTGAACGGAGTGTTTTTGGTCCTGTGTGCCAGCGCACATGGAACTTGTAAATCATTAAACGTTGATTCCAAACCGGTGTGTGTGTGTGCTTCACGGAACATGGCCTGCATCAAGAAGGTAAGTTCTGGGATGGTGGGGGATCTGGCGGTTTCAGGGTGTCGAGTTAGCATTAGGGTATTGGGATAGCGTGTTGGGGTGAGGTTAGGGAGTCGAGTGTCAGGTTAGGGTGTCAGTTAGGGTATCTGGTTAGGGTTAGGGTTAAGGTGTAGCGAGTGGGGCTACGGTGTAGGGCCAGATCCAGGGCTAGGGCCCTGCGCCAAGGCGTTGGTGTGGGGCCAGGGTTAGGGTTTTCGGGTTTGGCGTTTGTGGGTTAGAGGGTTAGAAGGGTAGGTTTCGGGGGTTAGAGGGTTTGAGGGTTAGAGTTGGGGTTGCGGTTCAGGGGTTAGACGGGATTAGGGTTTGGGGTTGAGGTTCAGAGTTCTGGGATCGGGTTCGGGTTTGGGTTTGGCTTTGTGTTCCGATTTGGATTGGGGTTCGTGGGTTAGGGTAAGAGGATTAGAGGGTTAGGGGTTATGGCTGGGGTTGGGGTTAGGGTGTGGGGTTAGGGTTAGGGTGTGGGGTTAGGGTTAGGGTGTGGGGTTAGGGTGTGGGGTTAGGATTAGGGTGTGGGGTTAGGGTTAGGGTGTGGGGTTAGGGTTAGGGTGTGGGTTTAGGGTGTGGGGTTAGGGTGTGGGGTTAGGGTGTGGGGTTAGGGTTAGGGTGTGGGGTTAGGGTGTGGGGTTAGGGTGTGGGGTTAGGGTTAGGGTGTGCGGTTAGGGTGTGGGGTTAGGGTTAGGGTGTGGGGTTAGGGTTAGGGTGTGGGGTTGGGGATAAGGTGTGGGGTTGGGGTGTGGGGTTGGGGTGTGGGGTTGGGGTGTGGGGTTGGGGTGTGGGGTTGGGGTTAGGGTTGGGGTGTGGGGTTGGGGTTGGGGTTGGGGTGTGGGGTTGGGGTTGGGGTGTGGGGTTGGGGTGTGGGGTTGGGGTGTGGGGTTGGGGTGTGCGGTTGGGGTTGGGGTGTGGGGTTGGGGCTGGGGTGTGGGGTTGGGGTTGGGGTTGGGGTTAGGGTGTCGGGTTAGGGTGTCGGGTGTCGGGTTAGGGTGTCGGGTTAGGGTGTCGGGTTAGGGTGTCGGGTTAGGGTGTCGGGTGTCGGGTTAGGGTGTCGGGTTAGGGGGTCGGGTTAGGGTGTCGGGTTAGGGTGTCGGGTTAGGGGGTCGGGTTAGGGTGTCGGGTTAGGGTGTCGGGTTAGGGTGTCGGGTGTCGGGTTAGGGTGTCGGGTTAGGGTGTCGGGTTAGGGTGTCGGGTTAGGGTGTCGGGTTAGGGTGTCGGGTGTCGGGTTAGGGTTAGGGTTAGGGTTAGGGTTAGGGTGTCGGGTTAGGGTGTCGGGTTAGGGTGTCGGGTTAGGGTTAGGGTGTCGGGTTAGGGTTAGGGTGTCGGGTTAGGGTTAGGGTGTCGGGTTAGGGTGTCGGGTTAGGGTGTCGGGTTAGGGTGTCGGGTTAGGGTGTCGGGTTAGGGTGTCGGGTTAGGGTGTCGGGTTAGGGTGTCGGGTTAGGGTTAGGGTGTCGGGTTAGGGTGTCGGGTTAGGGTGTCGGGTTAGGGTGTCGGGTTAGGGTGTCGGGTTAGGGTGTCGGGTTAGGGTGTCGGGTTAGGGTGTCGGGTTAGGGTGTCGGGTTAGGGTGTCGGGTTAGGGTGTCGGGTTAGGGTGTCGGGTTAGGGTGTCGGGTTAGGGTGTCGGGTTAGGGTGTCGGGTTAGGGTGTCGGGTTAGGGTGTCGGGGTTAGGGTGTCGGGTTAGGGTGTCGGGTTAGGGTGTCGGGTTAGGGTGTCGGGTTAGGGTGTCGGGTTAGGGTGTCGGGTTAGGGTTAGGGTGTCGGGTTAGGGTTAGGGTGTCGGGTTAGGGTTAGGGTGTCGGGTTAGGGTTAGGGTGTCGGGTTAGGGTTAGGGTGTCGGGTTAGGGTGTCGGGTTAGGGTTAGGGTGTCGGGTTAGGGTTAGGGTGTCGGGTTAGGGTTAGGGTGTCGGGTTAGGGTTAGGGTGTCGGGTTAGGGTTAGGGTGTCGGGTTAGGGTTAGGGTGTCGGGTTAGGGTTAGGGTGTCGGGTTAGGGTGTCGGGTTAGGGTGTCGGGTTAGGGTGTCGGGTTAGGGTTAGGGTGTCGGGTTAGGGTGTCGGGTTAGGGTGTCGGGTTAGGGTGTCGGGTTAGGGTGTCGGGTTAGGGAAAGGGTGTCGGGTTAGGGTTATGTTGTCGGGTTAGGGTTAGGGTTAGGGTGTCGGGTTAGGGTTAGGGTTAGGGTTAGGGTGTCGGGTTAGGGTGTCGGGTTAGGGTTAGGGTGTCGGGTTAGGGTGTCGGGTTAGGGTGTCGGGTTAGGGTTAGGGTTAGGGTTAGGGTTAGGGTGTCGGGTTAGGGTTAGGGTTAGGGTTAGGGTTAGGGTGTCGGGTTAGGGTGTCGGGTTAGGGTGTCGGGTTAGGGTGTCGGGTTAGGGTGTCGGGTTAGGGTGTCGGGTTAGGGTGTCGGGTTAGGGTTAGGGTGTCGGGTTAGGGTGTCGGGTTAGGGTGTCGGGTTAGGGTGTCGGGTTAGGGTGTCGGGTTAGGGTGTCGGGTTAGGGTGTCGGGTTAGGGTGTCGGGTTAGGGTGTCGGGTTAGGGTGTCGGGTTAGGGTGTCGGGTTAGGGTTAGGGTGTCGGGTTAGGGTGTCGGGTTAGGGTGTCGGGTTAGGGTTAGGGTTAGGGTGTCGGGTTAGGGTGTCGGGTTAGGGTGTCGGGTTAGGGTGTCGGGTTAGGGTGTCGGGTTAGGGTGTCGGGTTAGGGTGTCGGGTTAGGGTGTCGGGTTAGGGTGTCGGGTTAGGGTGTCGGGTTAGGGTGTCGGGTTAGGGTGTCGGGTTAGGGTGTCGGGTTAGGGTTTAGGGTGTCGGGTTAGGGTTAGGGTTTAGGGTTAGGGCTAGGGTTTAGGGTTAGGGCTAGGGTTAGGGTTAGGGTGTCGGGTTAGGGTTAGGGTGTCGGGTTAGGGTTAGGGTGTCGGGTTAGGGTTAGGGTGTCGGGTTAGGGTTAGGGTGTCGGGTTAGGGTTAGGGTGTCGGGTTAGGGTTAGGGTTAGGGTGTCGGGTTAGGGTTAGGGTGTCGGGTTAGGGTTAGGGTGTCGGGTTAGGGTTAGGGTGTCGGGTTAGGGTTAGGGTGTCGGGTTAGGGTTAGGGTGTCGGGTTAGGGTTAGGGTGTCGGGTTAGGGTTAGGGTTAGGGTTAGGGTGTCGGGTTAGGGTTAGGGTTAGGGTGTCGGGTTAGGGTTAGGGTTAGGGTGTCGGGTTAGGGTTAGGGTGTCGGGTTAGGGTTAGGGTGTCGGGTTAGGGTTAGGGTGTCGGGTTAGGGTTAGGGTGTCGGGTTAGGGTTAGGGTTAGGGTGTCGGGTTAGGGTTAGGGTGTCGGGTTAGGGTTAGGGTGTCGGGTTAGGGTTAGGGTGTCGGGTTAGGGTGTCGGGTTAGGGTTAGGGTGTCGGGTTAGGGTTAGGGTGTCGGGTTAGGGTTAGGGTGTCGGGTTAGGGTTAGGGTGTCGGGTTAGGGTTAGGGTGTCGGGTTAGGGTTAGGGTGTCGGGTTAGGGTTAGGGTGTCGGGTTAGGGTTAGGGTGTCGGGTTAGGGTTAGGGTGTCGGGTTAGGGTTAGGGTGTCGGGTTAGGGTTAGGGTGTCGGGTTAGGGTTAGGGTGTCGGGTTAGGGTTAGGGTGTCGGGTTAGGGTTAGGGTGTCGGGTTAGGGTGTCGGGTTAGGGTTAGGGTGTCGGGTTAGGGTGTCGGGTTAGGGTGTCGGGTTAGGGTGTCGGGTTAGGGTGTCGGGTTAGGGTGTCGGGTTAGGGTGTCGGGTTAGGGTGTCGGGTTAGGGTGTCGGGTTAGGGTGTCGGGTTAGGGTGTCGGGTTAGG
>JAQRHT010000051.1:90000-91127 GCA_028571685.1 Heterohyrax brucei
AGTTAGGGTTAGGAGAGTTAGGGTTAGGAGAGTTAGGGTTAGGAGAGTTAGGGTTAGGAGAGTTAGGGTTAGGAGAGTTAGGGTTAGGAGAGTTAGGGTTAGGAGAGTTAGGGTTAGGAGAGTTAGGGTTAGGAGAGTTAGGGTTAGGAGAGTTAGGGTTAGGAGAGTTAGGGTTAGGAGAGTTAGGGTTAGGAGAGTTAGGGTTAGGAGAGTTAGGGTTAGGAGAGTTAGGGTTAGGAGAGTTAGGGTTAGGAGAGTTAGGGTTAGGAGAGTTAGGGTTAGGAGAGTTAGGGTTAGGAGAGTTAGGGTTAGGAGAGTTAGGGTTAGGAGAGTTAGGGTTAGGAGAGTTAGGGTTAGGAGAGTTAGGGTTAGGAGAGTTAGGGTTAGGAGAGTTAGGGTTAGGAGAGTTAGGGTTAGGAGAGTTAGGGTTAGGAGAGTTAGGGTTAGGAGAGTTAGGGTTAGGAGAGTTAGGGTTAGGAGAGTTAGGGTTAGGAGAGTTAGGGTTAGGAGAGTTAGGGTTAGGAGAGTTAGGGTTAGGAGAGTTAGGGTTAGGAGAGTTAGGGTTAGGAGAGTTAGGGTTAGGAGAGTTAGGGTTAGGAGAGTTAGGGTTAGGAGAGTTAGGGTTAGGAGAGTTAGGGTTAGGAGAGTTAGGGTTAGGAGAGTTAGGGTTAGGAGAGTTAGGGTTAGGAGAGTTAGGGTTAGGAGAGTTAGGGTTAGGAGAGTTAGGGTTAGGAGAGTTAGGGTTAGGAGAGTTAGGGTTAGGAGAGTTAGGGTTAGGAGAGTTAGGGTTAGGAGAGTTAGGGTTAGGAGAGTTAGGGTTAGGGTTAGAAGAGTTAGGGTTAGGGTTAGAAGAGTTAGGGTTAGGGTTAGAAGAGTTAGGGTTAGGGTTAGAAGAGTTAGGGTTAGGGTTAGAAGAGTTAGGGTTAGGGTTAGAAGAGTTAGGGTTAGGGTTAGAAGAGTTAGGGTTAGGGTTAGAAGAGTTAGGGTTAGGGTTAGAAGAGTTAGGGTTAGGGTTAGAAGAGTTAGGGTTAGGGTTAGAAGAGTTAGGGTTAGGGTTAGAAGAGTTAGGGTTAGGGTTAGAAGAGTTAGGTAGGGTTAGGGTTAGAGAGAGTTAGGGTTAGGGTTAG
>JAQRHT010000052.1:0-77881 GCA_028571685.1 Heterohyrax brucei
GTTTTCACAGTGCTAAGTACTCCCAACTCTATCAACAATGTAGGTTTTACCACTTTTCTAAGTCTCTCTTATTTTCTTGTACTTATACTTGGAATTCTCTGTGTAAACCGCTGTAACTTCTCTAGGTAGATGTTTCACAGTGTACTTTCTCTTGTTTCTATCTGTTACCAATCTTGAGAAACTCATACATTCTCTTTTCACTGTTTCCCGGTCGTAGAGAAGTAGATTTCTTTCGGCGAAAGTGCTGTTTTCACAGTGCTAAGTACTCCCAACTCTATCAACAATGTAGGTTTTACCAGTTTTCTAAGTCTCTCTTATTTTCTTGTACTTATACTTGGAATTCTCTGTGTAAACCTCTGTAACTTCTCTAGGTCGATGAATCACTGTGTACTTTCTCTTGTTTCTGTCTGTTACTAATCTTGAGAAACTCATACATTCTCTGTTACCTGTTTCCCGGTGTTAGAGAAGTAGATTTCTTTCTGCGAAAGTGCTGTTTTCACAGGGCTAAGTACTCCCAACTCTATCAACAATGTAGGTTTTACCAGTTTTCTAAGTCTCTCTTATTTTCTTGTACTTATACTTGGAATTCTCTGTGTAAACCTCTGTAACTTCTCTATTTAGATGAATCACTGTGTACTTTCTCTTGTTTCTATCTGTTACCAATCTTGAGAAACTCATACATTCTCATTTCACTGTTTCACAGTCTTAGAGAAGTAGATTTCTTTCGGCGAAAGTGCTGTTTTCACAGTGCTAAGTACTCCCAACCCAATCAACAATGTAAGTTTTACCAGTTTTCTAAGTCTCTCTTACCTTCTTTAACTTATACTTGGAATTTTCTGTGTAAACCTCTGTAACTTCTCTAGGTAGATGAATCACTGTGTACTTTCTCTTGTTTCTATCTGTTACCAATCTTGAGAAACTCATACATTCTCTTTTCACTGTTTCCCAGTCTTAGAGAAGTAGATTTCTTTCTGCAAAAGTGCTGTTTTCACCATGCTAAGTACTCCCAACTCTATTAACAATGTAGGTTTTACCAGTTTTCTAAGTCTCTCTTATTTTCTTGTACTTATACTTGGAATTCTCTGTGTAAACCTCTGTAACTTCTCTAGGTAGATGAATCACTGTGTACTTTCTCTTGTTTCTATCTGTTACCAATCTTGAGAAACTCATACATTCTCTTTTCACTGTTTCACGGTCTCCGAGAAGTACATTTCTTTCAGCGAAAGTGCTGTTTTCACAGTACTAAGTACTCCCAACCCAATCAACAAGGTAAGTTTTACCAGTTTTCTAAGTCTCTCTTATCTTCTTTTACTTATACTTGGAATTTTTTGTGTAAACCTCTGTAACTTCTCTAGGTAGATGAATCACTGTGTACTTTCTCTTGTTTCTATCTGTTACTAATCTTGAGAAACTCATACATTCTCTTATCACTGTTTCACGGTCTTAGAGAAGTAGATTTCTTTCGGCGAAAGTGCTGTTTTCACAGTGCTAAGTACTCCCAACCCAATCAACAATGTAAGTTTTACCAGTTTTCAAAGTCTCTCTTATCTTCTTTTACTTATACGTGGAATTTTCTGTGTAAACCTCTGTAACTTCCCCAGGTAGATGAATCACTGTGTACTTTCTCTTGTTTCTATCTGTTACCAATCTTGAGAAACTCATACATTCTCTTTTTACTGTTTCCCGGTCTTAGAGAAGTAGATTTCTTTCGGCGAAAGTGCTGTTTTCACAGTGCTAAGTACTGCCAACTCTATCAACAATGTAGGTTTTACCAGTTTTCTAAGTCTCTCTTATTCTCTTGTACTTATACTTGGAATTCTCTGTGTAAACCTCTATAACTTCTCTGGGTAGATGAATCACTGTGTACTTTCTCTTTTTTCTATCTGTTACCAATCTTGAGAAACTCATGCATTCTCTTTTCACTGTTTCCCGGTCTTAGAGAAGTAGATTTCTTTCGGCGAAAGTGCTGTTTTCACAGTGCTAAGTACTCCCAACTCTATCAACAATGTAGGTTTTACCATTTTTCTAAGTCTCTCTTATTTTCTTGTACTTATACTTGGAATTCTCTGTGTAAACCTGTGTAACTTCTCTAGGTAGATGAATCACTATGTACTTTCTCTTGTTTCTATCTGTTACTAATCTTGAGAAACTCATACATTCTCTTTTCACTGTTTCCCGGTCTTAGAGAAGTAGATTTCTTTCGGCGAAAGTGCTGTTTTCACAGTGCTAAGTACTCCCAACTCTATCAACAATGTAGGTTTTACCACTTTTCTAAGTCTCTCTTATTTTCTTGTACTTATACTTGGAATTCTCTGTGTAAACCGCTGTAACTTCTCTAGGTAGATGTTTCACAGTGTACTTTCTCTTGTTTCTATCTGTTACCAATCTTGAGAAACTCATACATTCTCTTTTCACTGTTTCCCGGTCGTAGAGAAGTAGATTTCTTTCGGCTAAAGTGCTGTTTTCACAGTGCTAAGTACTCCCAACTCTATCAACAATGTAGGTTTTACCAGTTTTCTAAGTCTCTCTTATTTTCTTGTACTTATACTTGGAATTCTCTGTGTAAACCTCTGTAACTTCTCTAGGTCGATGAATCACTGTGTACTTTCTCTTGTTTCTGTCTGTTACTAATCTTGAGAAACTCATACATTCTCTGTTACCTGTTTCCCGGTGTTAGAGAAGTAGATTTCTTTCTGCGAAAGTGCTGTTTTCACAGTGCTAAGTACTCCCAACTCTATCAACAATGTAGGTTTTACCAGTTTTCTAAGTCTCTCTTATTTTCTTGTACTTATACTTGGAATTCTCTGTGTAAACCTCTGTAACTTCTCTATTTAGATGAATCACTGTGTACTTTCTCTTGTTTCTATCTGTTACCAATCTTGAGAAACTCATACATTCTCATTTCACTGTTTCACAGTCTTAGAGAAGTAGATTTCTTTCGGCGAAAGTGCTGTTTTCACAGTGCTAAGTACTCCCAACCCAATCAACAATGTAAGTTTTACCAGTTTTCTAAGTCTCTCTTACCTTCTTTTACTTATACTTGGAATTTTCTGTGTAAACCTCTGTAACTTCTCTAGGTAGATGAATCACTGTGTACTTTCTCTTGTTTCTATCTGTTACCAATCTTGAGAAACTCATACATTCTCTTTTCACTGTTTCCCAGTCTTAGAGAAGTAGATTTCTTTCTGCAAAAGTGCTGTTTTCACCATGCTAAGTACTCCCAACTCTATTAACAATGTAGGTTTTACCAGTTTTCTAAGTCTCTCTTATTTTCTTGTACTTATACTTGGAATTCTCTGTGTAAACCTCTGTAACTTCTCTAGGTAGATGAATCACTGTGTACTTTCTCTTGTTTCTATCTGTTACCAATCTTGAGAAACTCATACATTCTCTTTTCACTGTTTCACGGTCTCCGAGAAGTACATTTCTTTCAGCGAAAGTGCTGTTTTCACAGTACTAAGTACTCCCAACCCAATCAACAAGGTAAGTTTTACCAGTTTTCTAAGTCTCTCTTTTCTTCTTTTACTTATACTTGGAATTTTTTGTGTAAACCTCTGTAACTTCTCTAGGTAGATGAATCACTGTGTACTTTCTCTTGTTTCTATCTGTTACTAATCTTGAGAAACTCATACATTCTCTTATCACTGTTTCACGGTCTTAGAGAAGTAGATTTCTTTCGGCGAAAGTGCTGTTTTCACAGTGCTAAGTACTCCCAACCCAATCAACAATGTAAGTTTTACCAGTTTTCAAAGTCTCTCTTATCTTCTTTTACTTATACGTGGAATTTTCTGTGTAAACCTCTGTAACTTCCCCAGGTAGATGAATCACTGTGTACTTTCTCTTGTTTCTATCTGTTACCAATCTTGAGAAACTCATACATTCTCTTTTTACTGTTTCCCGGTCTTAGAGAAGTAGATTTCTTTCGGCGAAAGTGCTGTTTTCACAGTGCTAAGTACTGCCAACTCTATCAACAAGGTAGGTTTTACCAGTTTTCTAAGTCTCTCTTATTCTCTTGTACTTATACTTGGAATTCTCTGTGTAAACCTCTATAACTTCTCTGGGTAGATGAATCACTGTGTACTTTCTCTTTTTTCTATCTGTTACCAATGTTGAGAAACTCATGCATTCTCTTTTCACTGTTTCCCGGTCTTAGAGAAGTAGATTTCTTTCGGCGAAAGTGCTGTTTTCACAGTGCTAAGTACTCCCAACTCTATCAACAATGTAGGTTTTACCAGTTTTCTAAGTCTCTCTTATTTTCTTGTACTTATACTTGGAATTCTCTGTGTAAACCTCTGTAACTTCTCTAGGTCGATGAATCACTGTGTACTTTCTCTTGTTTCTGTCTGTTACTAATCTTGATAAACTCATACATTCTCTGTTACCTGTTTCCCGGTGTTAGAGAAGTAGATTTCTTTCTGCGAAAGTGCTGTTTTCACAGTGCTAAGTACTCCCAACTCTATCAACAATGTAGGTTTTACCAGTTTTCTAAGTCTCTCTTGTTTTCTTGTACTTATACTTGGAATTCTCTGTGTAAACCTCTGTAACTTCTCTATTTAGATGAATCACTGTGTACTTACTTTTGTTTCTATCTGTTACCAATCTTGAGAAACTCATACATTCTCATTTCACTGTTTCACAGTCTTAGAGAAGTAGATTTCTTTCGGCGAAAGTGCTGTTTTCACAGTGCTAAGTACTCCCAACCCAATCAACAATGTAAGTTTTACCAGTTTTCTAAGTCTCTCTTACCTTCTTTTACTTATACTTGGAATTTTCTGTGTAAACCTCTGTAACTTCTCTAGGTAGATGAATCACTGTGTACTTTCTCTTGTTTCTATCTGTTACCAATCTTGAGAAACTCATACATTCTCTTTTCACTGTTTCCCAGTCTTAGAGAAGTAGATTTCTTTCTGCAAAAGTGCTGTTTTCACCATGCTAAGTACTCCCAACTCTATTAACAATGTAGGTTTTACCAGTTTTCTAAGTCTCTCTTATTTTCTTGTACTTATACTTGGAATTCTCTGTGTAAACCTCTGTAACTTCTCTAGGTAGATGAATCACTATGTATTTTCTCTTGTTTCTATCTGTTACCAATCTTGAGAAACTCATACATTCTCTTTTCACTTTTTCCCGGTCTTAGAGAAGTAGATTTCTTTTGGCGAAAGTGCTGTTTTCACAGTGCTAAGTACTCCCAACTCTATCAACAATGTAGGTTTTACCACTTTTCTAAGTCTCTCTTATTTTCTTGTACTTATACATGGAATTCTCTGTGTAAACCTCTGTAACTTCTCTAGGTCGATGAATCACTGTGTACTTTCTCTTGTTTCTGTCTGTTACTAATCTTGAGAAACTCATACATTCTCTGTTACCTGTTTCCCGGTGTTAGAGAAGTAGATTTCTTTCTGCGAAAGTGCTGTTTTCACAGTGCTAAGTACTCCCAACTCTATCAACAATGTAGGTTTTACCAGTTTTCTAAGTCTCTCTTATTTTCTTGTACTTATACTTGGAATTCTCTGTGTAAACCTCTGTAACTTCTCTAGGTAGATGAATCACTGTGTACTTTCTCTTGTTTCTATCTGTTACCAATCTTGAGAAACTCATACATTCTCATTTCACTGTTTCACAGTCTTAGAGAAGTAGATTTCTTTCGGCGAAAGTGCTGTTTTCACAGTGCTAAGTACTCCCAACTCTATCAACAATGTAGGTTTTACCAGTATTCTAAGTATCTCTTAATTTCTTGTACTTATACTTGGAATTCTCTGTGTAAACCTCTGTAACTTCTCTAGGTAGATGAATAACTGTGTATTTTCTCTTGTTTCTATCTGTTACCAATCTTGAGAAACTCATACATTCTCTTTTCACTGTTTCCCGGTGTTAGAGAAGTAGATTTCTTTCTGCGAAAGTGCTGTTTTCACAGTGCTAAGTACTCCCAACTCTATCAACAATGTAGGTTTTACCAGTTTTCTAAGTCTCTCTTATTTTCTTGTACTTATACTTGGAATTCTCTGTGTAAACCTCTGTAACTTCTCTATTTAGATGAATCACTGTGTACTTTCTCTTGTTTCTATCTGTTACCAATCTTGAGAAACTCATACATTCTCATTTCACTGTTTCACAGTCTTAGAGAAGTAGATTTCTTTCGGCGAAAGTGCTGTTTTCACAGTGCTAAGTACTCCCAACCCAATCAACAATGTAAGTTTTACCAGTTTTCTAAGTCTCTCTTACCTTCTTTTACTTATACTTGGAATTTTCTGTGTAAACCTCTGTAACTTCTCTAGGTAGATGAATCACTGTGTACTTTCTCTTGTTTCTATCTGTTACCAATCTTGAGAAACTCATACATTCTCTTTTCACTGTTTCCCAGTCTTAGAGAAGTAGATTTCTTTCTGCAAAAGTGCTGTTTTCACCATGCTAAGTACTCCCAACTCTATTAACAATGTAGGTTTTACCAGTTTTCTAAGTCTCTCTTATTTTCTTGTACTTATACTTGGAATTCTCTGTGTAAACCTCTGTAACTTCTCTAGGTAGATGAATCACTGTGTACTTTCTCTTGTTTCTATCTGTTACCAATCTTGAGAAACTCATACATTCTCTTTTCACTGTTTCACGGTCTCCGAGAAGTACATTTCTTTCAGCGAAAGTGCTGTTTTCACAGTACTAAGTACTCCCAACCCAATCAACAAGGTAAGTTTTACCAGTTTTCTAAGTCTCTCTTATCTTCTTTTACTTATACTTGGAATTTTTTGTGTAAACCTCTGTAACTTCTCTAGGTAGTTGAATCACTGTGTACTTTCTCTTGTTTCTATCTGTTACTAATCTTGAGAAACTCATACATTCTCTTATCACTGTTTCACGGTCTTAGAGAAGTAGATTTCTTTCGGCGAAAGTGCTGTTTTCACAGTGCTAAGTACTCCCAACCCAATCAACAATGTAAGTTTTACAAGTTTTCAAAGTCTCTCTTATCTTCTTTTACTTATACGTGGAATTTTCTGTGTAAACCTCTGTAACTTCTCTAGGTAGATGAATCACTGTGTACTTTCTCTTGTTTCTATCTGTTACCAATCTTGAGAAACTCATACATTCTCTTTTTACTGTTTCCCGGTCTTAGAGAAGTAGATTTCTTTCAGCGAAAGTGCTGTTTTCACAGTGCTAAGTACTGCCAACTCTATCAACAATGTAGGTTTTACCAGTTGTCTAAGTCTCTCTTATTCTCTTGTACTTATACTTGGAATTCTCTGTGTAAACCTCTATAACTTCTCTGGGTAGATGAATCACTGTGTACTTTCTCTTTTTTCTATCTGTTACCAATCTTGAGAAACTCATGCATTCTCTTTTCACTGTTTCCCGGTCTTAGAGAAGTAGATTTCTTTCGGCGAAAGTGCTGTTTTCACAGTGCTAAGTACTCCCAACTCTATCAACAATGTAGGTTTTACCATTTTTCTAAGTCTCTCTTATTTTCTTGTACTTATACTTGGAATTCTCTGTGTAAACCTGTGTAACTTCTCTAGGTAGATGAATCACTATGTACTTTCTCTTGTTTCTATCTGTTACTAATCTTGAGAAACTCATACATTCTCTTTTCACTGTTTCCCGGTCTTAGAGAAGTAGATTTCTTTCGGCGAAAGTGCTGTTTTCACAGTGCTAAGTACTCCCAACTCTATCAACAATGTAGGTTTTACCACTTTTCTAAGTCTCTCTTATTTTCTTGTACTTATACTTGGAATTCTCTGTGTAAACCGCTGTAACTTCTCTAGGTAGATGTTTCACAGTGTACTTTCTCTTGTTTCTATCTGTTACCAATCTTGAGAAACTCATACATTCTCTTTTCACTGTTTCCCGGTCGTAGAGAAGTAGATTTCTTTCGGCGAAAGTGCTGTTTTCACAGTGCTAAGTACTCCCAACTCTATCAACAATGTAGGTTTTACCAGTTTTCTAAGTCTCTCTTATTTTCTTGTACTTATACTTGGAATTCTCTGTTTAAACCTCTGTAACTTCTCTAGGTCGATGAATCACTGTGTACTTTCTCTTGTTTCTATCTGTTACTAATCTTGAGAAACTCATACATTCTCTGTTACCTGTTTCCTGGTGTTAGAGAAGTAGATTTCTTTCAGCGAAAGTGCTGTTTTCACAGTGCTAAGTACTCCCAACTCTATCAACAGTGTAGGTTTTACCAGTTTTCTAAGTCTTATTTTCTTCTACTTATACTTGGAATTCTCTGTGTAAACCTCTGTAACTTCTCTAGGTAGATGAATCACTGTGTACTTTCTCTTGTTTCTAGCTGTTACCAATCTTGAGAAACTCATACATTCTCTTTTCACTGGTTCCCGGTCTTAGAGAAGTACATTTCTTTCGGCGAAAGTGCTGTTTTCACAGTGCTAAGTACTCTGAACCCAATCAACAATGTAAGTTTTACCAGTTTTCTAAGTCTCTCTTATCTTCTTTTAGTTATACTTGGAATTTTCTGTGTAAACCTCTGTATCTTCTCTAGGTAGATGAATCACTGTGTACTTTCTCTTGTTTCTATCTGTTACTAATCTTGAGAAACTCATACATTCTCTGTTACCTGTTTCCCGGTCTTAGAGAAGTAGATGTCTTTCGGCGAAAGTGCTGTTTTCACAGTGCTCAGTACTCCCAACTCTAACAACAATGTAGGTTTTACCAGTATTCTAAGTCTCTCTTAATTTCTTGTACTTATACTTGGAATTCTCTGTGTAAACCTCTGTAACTTCTCTAGGTAGATGAATCACTCTGTATTTTCTCTTGTTTCTATATGTTACCAATCTTGAGAAACTCATACATTCTCTGTTACCTGTTTCCCGGTCTTAGAGAAGTAGATTTCTTTTGGCGAAAGTGCTGTTTTCACAGTGCTAAGTACTCCCAACTCTATCAACAATGTAGGTTTTAACAGTTTTCTAAGTCTCTCTTATTTTCTTGTACTTATACTTGGAATTCTCTGTGTAAACCTCTGTAACTTCTCTAGGTTGATGAATCACTGTGTACTTTCTCTTGTTTCTGTCTGTTACTAATCTTGAGAAACTCATACATTCTCTGTTACCTGTTTCCCGGTGTTAGAGAAGTAGATTTCTTTCGGCGAAAGTGCTGTTTTCACAGTGCTAAGTACTCCCAACCCAATCAACAATGTAAGTTTTACCAGTTTTCTAAGTCTCTCTTATCTTCTTTTACTTATACTTTGAATTTTCTGTGTAAACCTCTGTAACTTCTCTAGGTAGATGAAGCACTGTGTACTTTCTCTTGTTTCTATCTGTTACCAATCTTGAGAAACTCATACATTCTCTTTTCACTGTTTCACGGTCTTAGAGAAGTAGATTTCTTTCTGCGAAAGTGCTGTTTTCACAGTGCTAAGTACTCCCAACTCTATCAACAATGTATGTTTTACCAGTTTTCTAAGTCTCTCTTATCTTCTTTTACTTATATTTGGAATTTTCTGTGTAAACCTCTGTAACTTCTCTAGGCAGGTGAATCACTGTGTACTTTCTCTTGTTTCTATCTGTTACCAATCTTGAGAAACTGATACATTCCCTTTTCACTGTTTCCATGTCTTAGAGAAGTAGATTTCTTTCGGCGAAAGTGCTGTTTTCACAGTGCTAAGTACTCCCAACCCTATCAACTATGTAGGTTTTACCAGTTTTCTAAGTCTCTCTTATTTTCTTGTACTTATACTTGGAATTCTCTGTGTAAACCGCTGTAACTTCTCTAGGTAGATGAATCACTGTGTACTCTCTCTTGTTTCTATCTGTTACTAATCTTGAGAAACTCATACATTCTCTTTTCACTGTTTCCCGGTCTTAGAGAAGTAGATTTCTTTCGGCGAATGTGCTGTTTTCACAGTGCTAAGTACTCCCAACTCTATCAACAATGTAGGTTTTACCAGTTTTCTAAGTCTCTCTTATTTTCTTGTACTTATACTTGGAATTCTCTGTGTAAACCTCTGTAACTTCTCTAGGTAGATGAATCACTGTGTACTTTCTCTTGTTTCTATCTGTTACCAATCTTGAGAAACTCATACATTCTCTTTTCACTGTTTCCCGGTCTTAGAGAAGTACATTTCTTTCGGCGAAAGTGCTGTTTTCACAGTGATAAGTACTCCCAACTCTATCAACAATGTAAGTTTTACCAGTTTTCTAAGTCTCTCTTATTTTCTTGTACTTAAACTTGGAATTTTCTGTGTAAACCTCTGTAACTTCTCTAGGTAGATGAATCACTGTGTACTTCTTTTGTTTCTATCTGTTACTAATCTTGAGAAACTCATGCATTCTCTGTTACCTGTTTCCCGGTGTTAGAGAAGTAGATTTCTTTCTGCGAAAGTGCTGTTTTCACAGTGCTAAGTCCTCCCAACTCTATCAACAATGTAGGTTTTACCAGCTTTCTAAGTCTCTCTTATTTTCTTGTACTTATACTTGGAATTCTCTGTGTAAACCTCTGTAAGTTCTCTAGGTAGATGAATCACTGTGTACTTTCTCTTGTTTCTATCTGTTACCAATCTTGAGAAACTCATACCTACTCTTTTCACTGTTTCACGGTCTTAGAGATGTAGATTTCTTTCGGCGAAAGTGCTGTTTACACAGTGCTAAGTACTCCCAACCCAATCAACAATGTAAGTTTTACCAGTTTTCTAAGTCTCTCTTATCTTCTGTTACTTATACTTGGAATTTTCTGTGTAAACCCCTCTAACTTTTCTAGGTAGATGAATCACTGTGTACTTTCTCTTGTTTCTATCTGTTACCAATCTTGAGAAACTCATACATTCACTTTTCACTGTTTCACGGTCTTAGAGAAGTAGATTTCTTTCGGCGAAAGTGCTGTTTTCACAGTCCTAAGTACTCCCAACTCTATCAACAATGTAGGTTTTACCAGTTTTCTAAGTCTCTCTTATTTTCTTGTACTTATACTTGGAATTCTCTGTGTAAACCTCTGTAACTTCTCTAGGTAGATGAATCACGGTGTACTTTCTCTTGTTTCTATCTGTTACTAATCTTGGGAAACTCATACATTCTCTTTTACCTGTTTCCCGGTCTTAGAGAAGTAGATTTCTTTCGGCGAAAGTGCTGTTTTCACAGTGCTAAGTACTCCCAACTCTATCAACAATGTAGGTTTTACCAGTTTTCTAAGTCTCTCTTATTTTCTTGTACTTATACTTGGAAATCTCTGTGTAACCCTCTGAAACTTCTCTAGGTAGGTGAATCATTGTGTACTTTCTCTTGTTTCTATATGTTACCAATCTTGAGAAACCCATACATTCTCTTTTCACTGTTTCCCGGTCTTAGAGAAGTAGATTTCTTCTGCGAAAGTGCTGTTTTCACAGTACTAAGTACTCCCAACTCTATCAACAATGTAGATTTTACCAGTTTTCTAAGTCTATCTTATTTTCTTGTATTCATACTTGGAATTCTCTGTGTAAACCTCTGTAACTTCTCTTGGTAGATGAATCACTGTGTACTTTCTCTTGTTTCTATCTGTTACCAATCTTGAGAAACTCATACATTCTCTTTTCACTGTTTCCCGGTCTTAGAGAAGTAGATTTCTTTTGGCGAAAGTGCTGTTTTCACAGTGCTAAGTACTCCCAGCTCAATCAATAATGTAAGTTTTACCAGTTTTCTAAGTCTCTCTTATCTTTTTTTTCTTATACTTGGAATTTTCTGTGTAAACCTCTGTAACTTCTCTAGGTAGATGAATCACTGTGTACTTTCTCTTGTTTCTATCTGTTACCAATCTTGAGAAACTCATACATTCTCTTTTCACGGTTTCCGGGTCTTAGAGAAGTAGATTTCTTTCGGCGAAAGTGCTGTTTTCACAGTGATAGGTACTCCGAACTCTACGAACAATGTAGTTTTACCAGTTTTCTAAGTCTCTCTTATTTTCATGTACTTATACTTGGAATTCTCTGTGTAAACCTCTGTAAGTTCTCTAGGTACATGAATCACTCTGTACTTTCTCGTGTTTCTATCTGTTACCAATCTTGAGAAACTCATACATTCTCTGTTCACTGTTTCCCGGTGTTAGAGAAGTAGATTTCTTTCTGCGAAAGTGCTGTTTTCACAGTGCTAAGTACTCCCAACTCTATCAACAATGTAGGTTTTACAAGTTTTCTAAGACTCTCTTATATTCTTGTACTTACACTTGGAATTCTCTGTGTAACCCTCTGTAAATTCTCTAGGTAGATGAATCATTGTGTACTTTCTCTTCTTTCTATGTGTTACCAATCTTGAGAAACTCATACATTCTCTTTTCACTATTTCCCGGTCTTAGAGAAGTAGATTTCTTTCAGCGAAAGTGCTGTTTTCACAGTGTTAAGTACTCCCAACTCTATCCACAATGTAGGTTTTACCAGTTTTCTAAGTCTCTCTTATTTTCTTGTATTTATACTTGGAATTCTCTGTGTAAACCTCTGTAACTTCTCTAGGTAGATGAATCACTGTGTACTTTCTCTTGTTTCTATCTGTTACTAATCTTGAGAAACTCATACATTCTCTGTTACCTGTTTCCCGGGCTTAGAGAAGAAGATTTCTTTCGGCGAAAGTGCTGTTTTCACAGTGCTAAGTACTCCGAACTCTATCAACAATGTAGGTTTTACCAGTTTTCTTAGACTCTCTTATTTTCATGTACTTATACTTGGAATTCTCTGTGTAAACCTCTGTAACTTCTCTAGGTAGATGAATCACTCTGTACTTTCTCTTGTTTCTATCTGTTACCAATCTTGAGAAACTCATACATTACGTTGTCACTGTTTCCCGGTCTTAGAGAAGTAGATTTCTTTCGGCGAAAGTGCTGTTTTCACAGTGCTAAGTACTCCCAACTCAATCAGCAATGTAAGATTTACCAGATTTCTAAGTCTCTCTTATCTTCTTTTTCTTATACTTGGAATTCTCTGTGTAAACCACTTTAACTTCTCTAGGTCGATGAATCACTGTGTACTTTCTCTTGTTTCTATCTGTTACCAATCTTGAATAACTCATACATTCTCTTTTCACTGTTTCCCGGTCTTAGAGAAGTAGATTTCTTTCAGCGAAAGTGCTGTTTTCACAGTGCTAAGTACTCCCAACTCTATCAACAATGTAGGTTTTATCAGTTTTCTAAGTCTCTCTTATTTTCTTGTACTTATACTTGGAATTCTCTGTGTAAACCTCTGTAACTTCTCTAGGTAGATGAATCACTGTGTACTCTCTCTTGTTTCTATCTTGTACTAATCTTAAGAAACTCATACATTCTCTGTTACCTGTTTCCCGGTCTTAGAGAAGTAGATTTCTTTCGGCGAAAGTGCTGTTTTCACAATGCTAAGTACTCCCAACTCTATCAACAATGTAGGTTTTTCCAGTTTTCTACTTCTCTATTATTTTCTTGTACTTATACTTGGAATTCTCTGTGTAAACCACTGTAACTTCTCTAGGTAGATGAATCACTGTGTGCTTTCTCTTGTTTCTATCTGTTACCAATCTTGAGAAACTCATACATTCTCTTTTCACTGTTTCCCGGTCTTAGAGAAGTAGATTTCTTTCTACAAAAGTGCTGTTTTGACAATGCTAAGTACTCCCAAATCTATTAACAATGTAGGTTTTACCAGTTTTCTAAGTCTCTCTTATTTTCTTGTACTTATACTTGGAATTCTCTGTGTAAACCTCTGTAACTTCTCTAGGTAGATGAATCACTGTGTACTTTCTCTTGTTTCTATCTGCTACCAATCTTGAGAAACTCATACCTTCTCTTTTCACTGTTTCACGGTCTTAGAGAAGTAGATTTCTTTCGGCGAAAGTGCTGTTTTCACAGTGCTAAGTACTCCGAACCCAATCAACAATGTAAGTTTTACCAGTTTTCTAAGTCTCTCTTATCTTCTTTTACTTATACTTGGAATTTTCTGTGTAAACCTCTGTAACTTCTCTAGGTAGATTAATCACTGTGTACCTTCTCTTGTTTCTATCTGTTACCAATCTTGAGAAACTCATACCTACTCTTTTCACTGTTTCACGGTCTTAGAGAAGTAGATTTCTATCGCCGAAAGTGCTGTTTTCACAGTGCTAAGTACTCCCACCCCAATCAACAATGTAAGTTTTACCAGTTTTCTAAGTCTCTCTTATCTTCTGTTACTTATACTTGGAATTTTCTGTGTAAACCTCTCTAACTTTTCTAGGTAGATGAATCACTGTGTACTTTCTCTTGTTTCTATCTGTTACCAATCTTGAGAAACTCATACATTCTCTTTTAACTGTTTCCCGGTCTAAGAGAAGTAGATTTCTTTCGGCGAAAGTGCTCTTTTCACAGTGCTAAGTACACCCAACTCTATCAACAGTGTAGGTTTTACCAGTTTTCTAAGTCTTATTTTCTTGTACTTATACTGGGAATTCTCTGTGTAAACCTCTGTAACTTCTCTAGGTAGATGAATCACTGTGTACTTTCTCTTGTTTCTATCTGTTACCAATCTTGAGAAACTCATACATTCTCTTTTCACTGTTTCCCGGTCTTAGAGAAGTACATTTCTTTCGGCGAACGTGCTGTTTTCACAGTGCTAAGTACTCCCAACTCAATCAACAATGTAAGTTTTAGCAGTTTTCTAAGTCTCTCTTATTTTCTTGTACTTAACCTTGGATTTTTCTGTGTAAATCTCTGTAACGTCTCTAGGTAGATGAATCACTGTGTACTTCTTCTGTTTCTATCTGTTACTAATCTTGAGAAACTCATGCATTCTCTGTTACCTGTTTCCCGGTGTTAGAGAAGTAGATTTCTTTCGGCGAAAGTGCTGTTTTCACAGTGCTAAGTACTCCCAACCCAATCAACAATGTAAGTTTTACCAGTTTTCTAAGTCTCTCTTATCTTCTTTTACTTATACTTGGAATTCTCTGTGTAAAGCTCTGTAACTTCTCTAGGTAGATGAAGCACTGTGTACTTTCTCTTGTTTCTATCTGTTACCAATCTTGAGAAACTCATACATTCTCTTTTCACTGTTTCACGGTCTTAGAGAAGTAGATTTCTTTCGGCGAAAGTGCTGTTTTCACAGTGCTAAGTACTCCCAACTCTATCAACAATGTAGGTTTTACCAGTTTTCTAAGTCTCTCTTATTTTCTTGTACTTATACTTGGAATTCTCTGTGTAAACCGCTGTAACTACTCTAGGTAGATGAATCACTGTGTACTTTCTCTTGTTTCTATCTGTTACTAATCTTGAGAAACTGATACATTCTCTTTTCACTGTTTCCCGGTCTTAGAGAAGTAGATTTCTTTCGGCGAAAGTGCTGTTTTCACAGTGCTAAGTACTCCCAACTCTATCAACAATGTAGGTTTTACCAGTTTGCTAAGTCTCTCGTATTTTCTTGTACTTATACTTGGAATTCTCTGTGTAAACCGCTGTAACTTCTCTAGGTAGATGAATCACTGTGTACTCTCTCTTCTTTCTATCTGTTACTAATCTTGAGAAACTCATACATTCTCTTTTCACTGTTTCCCGGTCTTAGAGACGTAGATTTCTTTCGGCGAATGTGCTGTTTTCACAGTGCTAAGTGCTCCCAACTCTATCAACAATGTAGGTTTTACCAGTTTGCTAAGTCTCTCGTTTTTTCTTGTACTTATACTTGGAATTCTCTGTGTAAACCTCTGTAACTTCTCTAGGGAGATGAATCACTGTGTACTTTCTCTTGTTTCTATCTGTTACCAATCTTGAGAAACTCATACATTCTCCGTTCCCTGTTTCCCGGTCTTAGAGAAGTAGATTTCTTTCGGGGAAAGTGCTGTTTTCACACTGCTAAGTACTCCCAACTCTATCAACAATGTATGTTTTACCAGTTTTCTAAGTCTCTCTTATCTTCTTTTACTTATATTTGGAATTCTCTGTGTAAACCTGTGTAACTTCTCTAGGTCGATGAATCACTGTGTACTTTCTCTTGTTTCTATCTGTTACTAATCTTGAGAAACTCAGACATTCTCTGTTACCTGTTTCCTGGTGTTAGAGAAGTAGATTTCTTTCGGCGAAAGTGCTGTTTTCACAGTACTAAGTACTCCCAACTCTATCAACAATGTAGGTTTTACCAGTTTTCTAAGTCTCTCTTATTTTCTTGTACTTATACTTGGAATTCTCTGTGTAAACCTCTGTAACTTCTCTAGGTAGATTAATCACTGTGTACTTTCTCTTGTTTCTATCTGTTACCAAGCTTGAGAAACTCATACATTCGCTTTTCACTGTTTCCCGGTCTTAGAGAAGTAGATTACTTTTGGGGAAAGTGCTGTTTTCACAGTGCTAAGTACTCCCAACTCAATCAATAATGTAAGTTTTACCAGTTTTCTAAGTCTCTCCTATCTTTTTTTTTTATACTTGGAATTTTCTGTGTAAACCTCTGTAACTTCTCTAGGTAGATGAATCACTGTGTACTTTCTCTTGTTTCTATCTCTTACCAATCTTTAGAAACTCATACATTCTCTTTTCACGGTTTCCCGGTCTTAGAGAAGTAGATTTCTTTCGGCGAAAGTGCTGTTTTCACAGTGCTAAGTACTCCCAACTCTATCAACAATGTAGGTTTTACCAGTTTTCTAAGTCTCTCTTATTTTCTTGTACTTATACTTGGAATTCTCTGTGTAAACCTCTGTAAGTTCTCTAGGTACATGAATCACTGTGTACTTTCTTGTGTTTCTATCTGTTACTAATCTTGAAAAACTCATACATTCTCTGTTACCTGTTTCCCGGTGTTAGAGAAGTAAATTTATTTCGGCGAAAGTGCTGTTTTCACAGTGCTAAGTAGTCACAACTCTATCAACAATGTAGGTTTTACCAGTTTTCTAAGTCTCTCTTATTTTCTTGTACTTATACTTGGAATTCTCTGTGTAAACCTCTGTAACTTCTCTAGGTAGATGAATCACTGTGTACTTTCTCTTGTTTCTATCTGCTACCAATCTTGAGAAACTCATACATTCTCTTTTCACTGTTTCCCGGTATTAGAGAAGTAGATTTCTTTCGGCGAAAGTGCTGTTTTCACAGTGCTAAGTACTCCCAACTCTATCAACAATGTAGGTTTTACCAGTTTTCTAAGTCTCTCTTATTTTCTTGTACTTATACTTGGAATTCTCTGTGTAAACCTCTGTAACTTCTCTAGGTAGATGAATCACTGTGTACTTTCTCTTGTTTCTATCTGTTACCAATCTTGAGAAACTCATACATTCTCTTTTCACTGTTTCCCGGTCTTAGAGAAGTAGATTTCTTTCTGCAAATGTGCTGTTTTCACAGTGCTAAGTACTCCCAACTCTATCAACAATGTAGGTTTTACCTGTTTTCTAAGTCTCTCTTATTTTCTTGTACTTATACTTGGAATTCTCTGTGTAAACCTCTGTAACTTCTCTAGGTAGATGAATCACTGTGTACTTTCTCTTGTTTCTATCTGTTACCAATCTTGAGAAACTCATACATTCTCTTTTCACTGTTTCACGGTCTTAGAGAAGTAGATTTCTTTGGGCGAAAGTTCTGTTTTCACAGTGCTAAGTACTCCCAACTCTATCAACAATGTAAGTTTTACCAGTTTTCTAACTCTCTCTTATCTTCTTTTACTTACACTTGGAATTTTCTGTGTAAACCTCTGTAACTTCTCTAGGTGAATGAATCACTGTGTACTTTCTCTTCTTTCTATCTGTTACCAATCTTGAGAAACTCATACATTCTCTTTTCACTGTTTCCCGGTCTTAGAGAAGTAGATTTCTTTCGGCGAAAGTGCTGTTTTCACAGTGCTAAGTACTCCCAATTCTATCAACAATGTAGGTTTTACCAGTTTTTTATGTCTCTCTTATTTTCTTGTACTTATACTTGGAATTCTCTGTGTAAACCTCTGTAACTTCTCTAGGTAGATGAATCACTGTGTACTTTCTCTTGTTTCTATCTGTTACCAATCTTGAGAAACTCATACATTCTCTTTTCACTGTTTCCCGGTCTTAGAGAAGTAGATTTCTTTCTGCGAAAGTGCTGTTTTCACAGTGCTAAGTACTCCCAACTCTATCAACAATGTAGGTTTTACCAATTTGCTAAGTCTCTCTTATTTTCTTGTACTTATACTTGGAATTCTCTGTGTAAACCGCTGTAACTTCTCTAGGTAGATGAATCACTGTGTACTCTCTCTTGTTTCTATCTGCTACTAATCTTCAGAAACTCATACATTCTCTTTTCACTGTTTCCCGGTCTTAGAGAAGTAGATTTCTTTCTGCGAAAGTGCTGTTTTCACAGTGCTAAGTACTCCCAACTCTATCAACAATGTAGGTTTTACCAGTTTGCTAAGTCTCTCTTATTTTCTTGTACTTATACTTGGAATTCTCTGTGTAAACCTCTCTAACTTCTCTAGGTAGATGAATCACTGTGTACTTTCTCTTGTTTCTATCTGTTACCAATCTTGAGAAACTCATACATTCTCTTTTCACTGTTTCCCGGTCTTAGAGAAGTACATTTCTTTCTGCGAAAGTGCTGTTTTCACAGTGCTAAGTACTCCCAACTCTATCAACAATGTACGTTTTACCAGTTTTCTAAGTCTCTCTTATTTTCTTGTACTTATACTTGGAATTCTCTGTGTAAACCTCTGTAACTTCTCTAGGTAGATGAATCACTGTGTACTTTCTCTTGTTTCTATCTGTTACTAATTTTGAGAAACTCATACATTCTCTGTTACCTGTTTCCCGGTGTTAGAGAAGTAGATTTCCTTCGGCTAAAGTGCTCTTTTCAAAGTGCTAAGTACTCCCAAATCTATCAACAATGTAGGTTTTACCAGTTTTCTAAGTCTCTCTTATTTTCTTGTACTTATACTTGGAATTCTCTGTGTAAACCTCTGTAACTTCTCTAGGTAGATGAATCACTGTGTACTTTCTCTTGTTTCTATCTGTTACCAATCTTGAGAAACACATACATTCTCTTTTCACTGTTTCCCAGTCTTAGAGAAGTACATTTCTTTCTGCAAAAGTGCTGTTTTCACCATGCTAAGTACTCCCAACTCTATTAACAATGTAGGTTTTACCAGTTTTCTAACTCTCTCTTATTTTCTTGTACTTATACTTGGAATTCTCTGTGTAAACCTCTGTAACTTCTCTAGGTAGATGAATCACTGTGTACTTTCTCTTGTTTCTATCTGTTACCAATCTTGAGAAACTCATACATTCTCTTTTCACTGTTTCACGGTCTCCGAGAAGTACATTTCTTTCGGCGAAAGTGCTGTTTTCACAGTGCTAAGTACTCCCAACCCAATCAACAATGTAAGTTTTACCAGTTTTCTAAGTCTCTCTTATCTTCTTTTACTTATACTTGGAATTTTCTGTGTAAACCTCTGTAACTTCTCTAGGTAGATGAATCACTGTGTACTTTCTCTTGTTTCTATCTGTTACTAATCTTGAGAAACTCATACATTCTCTTATTACTGTTTCACGGTCTTAGAGAAGTAGATTTCTTTCGGCGAAAGTGCTGTTTTCACAGTGCTAAGTACTCCCAACCCAATCAACAATGCAAGTTTTACCAGTTTTCAAAGTCTCTCTTATCTTCTTTTACTTATACTTGGAATTTTCTGTGTAAGCCCCTGTAACTTCTCTAGGTAGATGAATCACTGTGTACTTTCTCTTGTTTCTATCTGTTACCAATCTTGAGAAACTCATACATTCTCTTTTCACTGTTTCCCGGTCTTAGAGAAGTAGATTTCTTTCGGCGAAAGTGCTGTTTTCAGAGTGCTAAGTACTGCCAACTCTATCAACAATGTAGGTTTTACCAGTTTTCTAAGTCTCTCTTATTCTCTTGTACTTATACTTGGAATTCTCTGTGTAACCCTCTGTAACTTCTCTAGGTAGATGAATCACTGTGTACTTTCTCTTGTTTCTATCTGTTACCAATCTTGAGAAACTCATACATTCACTGTTACCTGTTTCCCGGTGTTAGAGAAGTAGATTTCTTTTGGCGAAAGTGCTGTTTTCACAGTGCTAAGTACTCCCAACTCTATCAACAATGTAGGTTTGACCAGTTTTCTAAGTCTCTCTTATTTTCTTGTATTCATACTTGGAATTCTCTGTGTAAACCTCTGTGACTTCTCTAGGTAGATGAATCACTGTGTACTTTCTCTTGTTTCTATCTGCTACCAATCTTGAGAAACTCATATCTTCTCTTTTCACTGTTTCACGGTCTTAGAGAACTAGATTTCTTTCGGCGAAACTGCTGTTTTCACAATGCTAAGTACTCCGAACCCAATCAACAATGTAAGTTTTACCAGTTTTCTAAGTCTCTCTTATCTTCTTTTACTTATACTTGGAATTTTCTGTGTAAACCTCTATAACTTCTCTAGGTAGATGAATCACTGTGTACTTTCTCTTTTTTCTATCTGTTACCAATCTTGAGAAACTCATGAATTCTCTTTTCACTGTTTCCCTGTCTTAGAGAAGTAGATTTCTTTCAGCGAAAGTGCTGTTTTCACAGTGCTAAGTACTCCCAACTCTATCAACAATGTAGGTTTTACCATTTTTCTAAGTCTCTCTTATTTTCTTGTACTTATACTTGGAATTCTCTGTGTAAACCTCTGTAACTTCTCTAGGTAGATGAATCACTGTGTACTTTCTCTTGTTTCTATCTGTTACTAATCTTGAGAAACTCATACATTCTCTTTTCACTGTTTCCCGGTCTTAGAGAAGTAGATTTCTTTCGGCGAAAGTGCTGTTTTCACAGTGCTAAGTACTCCCAACTCTTTCAACAATGTAGGTTTTACCAGTTTTCTAAGTCTCTCTTATGTTCTTGTACTTATACTTGGAATTCTCTGTGTAAACCGCTGTAACTTCTCTAGGTAGATGAATCACTGTGTACTTTCTCTTGTTTCTATCTGTTACTAATCTTGAGAAACTCATACATTCTCTTTTCACTGTTTCCGGTCTTAGAGAAGTAGATTTCTTTTGGCGAAAGTGCTGTTTTCACAGTGCTAAGTACTCCCAACTCTATCAACAATGTAGGTTTTACCAGTTTTCTAAGTCTATCTTATTTTCTTGTACTTATACTTGGAATTCTCTGTGTAAACCTCTGTAACTTCTCTAGGTAGATGAATCACTGTGTACTTTCTCTTGTTTCTATCTGTTACCAATCTTGAGAAACTCATACATTCTCTTTTCACTGTTTCCCGGTCTTAGAGAAGTACATTTCTTTCGGCGAAAGTTCTGTTTTCACAGTGCTAAGTACTCTGAACCCAATCAACAATGTAAGTTTTACCAGTTTTCTAAGTCTCTCTTATCTTCTTTTACTTATACTTGGAATTCTCTGTAAACCTCTGTAACTTCTCTAGGTAGATGAATCACTCTGTACTTTCTCTTGTTTCTATCTGTTACCAATCTTGAGAAACTCATACATTACGTTGTCACTGTTTCCCGGTCTTAGAGAAGTAGATTTCTTTCGGCGAAAGTGCTGTTTTCACAGTGCTAAGTACTCCCAACTCAATCAGCAATGTAAGATTTACCAGATTTCTAAGTCTCTCTTATCTTCTTTTTCTTATACTTGGAATTCTCTGTGTAAACCACTTTAACTTCTCTAGGTCGATGAATCACTGTGTACTTTCTCTTGTTTCTATCTGTTACCAATCTTGAATAACTCATACATTCTCTTTTCACTGTTTCCCGGTCTTAGAGAAGTAGATTTCTTTCAGCGAAAGTGCTGTTTTCACAGTGCTAAGTACTCCCAACTCTATCAACAATGTAGGTTTTATCAGTTTTCTAAGTCTCTCTTATTTTCTTGTACTTATACTTGGAATTCTCTGTGTAAACCTCTGTAACTTCTCTAGGTAGATGAATCACTGTGTACTCTCTCTTGTTTCTATCTTGTACTAATCTTAAGAAACTCATACATTCTCTGTTACCTGTTTCCCGGTCTTAGAGAAGTAGATTTCTTTCGGCGAAAGTGCTGTTTTCACAATGCTAAGTACTCCCAACTCTATCAACAATGTAGGTTTTTCCAGTTTTCTACTTCTCTATTATTTTCTTGTACTTATACTTGGAATTCTCTGTGTAAACCACTGTAACTTCTCTAGGTAGATGAATCACTGTGTGCTTTCTCTTGTTTCTATCTGTTACCAATCTTGAGAAACTCATACATTCTCTTTTCACTGTTTCCCGGTCTTAGAGAAGTAGATTTCTTTCTACAAAAGTGCTGTTTTGACAATGCTAAGTACTCCCAAATCTATTAACAATGTAGGTTTTACCAGTTTTCTAAGTCTCTCTTATTTTCTTGTACTTATACTTGGAATTCTCTGTGTAAACCTCTGTAACTTCTCTAGGTAGATGAATCACTGTGTACTTTCTCTTGTTTCTATCTGCTACCAATCTTGAGAAACTCATACCTTCTCTTTTCACTGTTTCACGGTCTTAGAGAAGTAGATTTCTTTCGGCGAAAGTGCTGTTTTCACAGTGCTAAGTACTCCGAACCCAATCAACAATGTAAGTTTTACCAGTTTTCTAAGTCTCTCTTATCTTCTTTTACTTATACTTGGAATTTTCTGTGTAAACCTCTGTAACTTCTCTAGGTAGATTAATCACTGTGTACCTTCTCTTGTTTCTATCTGTTACCAATCTTGAGAAACTCATACCTACTCTTTTCACTGTTTCACGGTCTTAGAGAAGTAGATTTCTATCGCCGAAAGTGCTGTTTTCACAGTGCTAAGTACTCCCACCCCAATCAACAATGTAAGTTTTACCAGTTTTCTAAGTCTCTCTTATCTTCTGTTACGTATACTTGGAATTCTCTGTGTAAACCTCTGTAACTTCTCTAGGTAGATGAATCACTGTGTACTTTCTCTTGTTTCTATCTGTTACCAATCTTGAGAAACTCATACATTCTCTTTTCACTGTTTCCCGGTCTTAGAGAAGTACATTTCTTTCGGCGAAAGTGCTGTTTTCACAGTGCTAAGTACTCCCAACTCAATCAACAATGTAAGTTTTAGCAGTTTTCTAAGTCTCTCTTATTTTCTTGTACTTAACCTTGGATTTTTCTGTGTAAATCTCTGTAACGTCTCTAGGTAGATGAATCACTGTGTACTTCTTTTGTTTCTATCTGTTACTAATCTTGAGACACTCATGCATTCTCTGTTACCTGTTTCCCGGTGTTAGAGAAGTAGATTTCTTTCGGCGAAAGTGCTGTTTTCACAGTGCTAAGTACTCCCAACCCAATCAACAATGTAAGTTTTACCAGTTTTCTAAGTCTCACTTATCTTCCTTTACTTATACTTGGAATTCTCTGTGTAAAGCTCTGTAACTTCTCTAGGTAGATGAAGCACTGTGTACTTTCTCTTGTTTCTATCTGTTACCAATCTTGAGAAACTCATACATTCTCTTTTCACTGTTTCACGGTCTTAGAGAAGTAGATTTCTTTCGGCGAAAGTGCTGTTTTCACAGTGCTAAGTACTCCCAACTCTATCAACAATGTATGTTTTACCAGTTTTCTAAGTCTCTCTTATCTTCTTTTACTTATATTTGGAATTTTCTGTGTAAACCTCTGTAACTTCTCTAGGTAGGTGAATCACTGTGTACTTTCTCTTGTTTCTATCTGTTACCAATCTTGAGAAACTGATACATTCCCTTTTCACTGTTTCCAGGTCTTAGAGAAGTAGATTTCTTTCGGCGAAAGTGCTGTTTTCACAGTGCTAAGTACTCCCAACTCTATCAACAATGTAGGTTTTACCAGTTTTCTAAGTCTCTCTTATTTTCTTGTACTTATACTTGGAATTCTCTGTGTAAACCGCTGTAACTTCTCTAGGTAGATGAATCACTGTGTACTCTCTCTTGTTTCTATCTGTTACTAATCTTGAGAAACTGATACATTCTCTTTTCACTGTTTCCCGGTCTTAGAGAAGTAGATTTCTTTCGGCGAAAGTGCTGTTTTCACAGTGCTAAGTACTCCCAACTCTATCAACAATGTAGGTTTTACCAGTTTGCTAAGTCTCTCGTATTTTCTTGTACTTATACTTGGAATTCTCTGTGTAAACCGCTGTAACTTCTCTAGGTAGATGAATCACTGTGTACTCTCTCTTCTTTCTATCTGTTACTAATCTTGAGAAACTCATACATTCTCTTTTCACTGTTTCCCGGTCTTAGAGACGTAGATTTCTTTCGGCGAATGTGCTGTTTTCACAGTGCTAAGTACTCCCAACTCTATCAACAATGTAGGTTTTACCAGTTTGCTAAGTCTCTCGTTTTTTCTTGTACTTATACTTGGAATTCTCTGTGTAAACCTCTGTAACTTCTCTAGGTAGATGAATCACTGTGTACTTTCTCTTGTTTCTATCTGTTACCAATCTTGAGAAACTCATACATTCTCCGTTCCCTGTTTCCCGGTCTTAGAGAAGTAGATTTCTTTCGGGGAAAGTGCTGTTTTCACACTGCTAAGTACTCCCAACTCTATCAACAATGTATGTTTTACCAGTTTTCTAAGTCTCTCTTATCTTCTTTTACTTATATTTGGAATTCTCTGTGTAAACCTGTGTAACTTCTCTAGGTCGATGAATCACTGTGTACTTTCTCTTGTTTCTATCTGTTACTAATCTTGAGAAACTCAGACATTCTCTGTTACCTGTTTCCTGGTGTTAGAGAAGTCGATTTCTTTCGGCGAAAGTGCTGTTTTCACAGTACTAAGTACTCCCAACTCTATCAACAATGTAGGTTTTACCAGTTTTCTAAGTCTCTCTTATTTTCTTGTACTTATACTTGGAATTCTCTGTGTAAACCTCTGTAACTTCTCTAGGTAGATTAATCACTGTGTACTTTCTCTTGTTTCTATCTGTTACCAAGCTTGAGAAACTCATACATTCGCTTTTCACTGTTTCCCGGTCTTAGAGAAGTAGATTACTTTTGGGGAAAGTGCTGTTTTCACAGTGCTAAGTACTCCCAACTCAATCAATAATGTAAGTTTTACCAGTTTTCTAAGTCTCTCCTATCTTTTTTTTTTATACTTGGAATTTTCTGTGTAAACCTCTGTAACTTGTCTAGGTAGATGAATCACTGTGTACTTTCTCTTGTTTCTATCTCTTACCAATCTTTAGAAACTCATACATTCTCTTTTCACGGTTTCCCGGTCTTAGAGAAGTAGATTTCTTTCGGCGAAAGTGCTGTTTTCACAGTGCTAAGTACTCCCAACTCTATCAACAATGTAGGTTTTACCAGTTTTCTAAGTCTCTCTTATTTTCTTGTACTTATACTTGGAATTCTCTGTGTAAACCTCTGTAAGTTCTCTAGGTACATGAATCACTGTGTACTTTCTTGTGTTTCTATCTGTTACTAATCTTGAAAAACTCATACATTCTCTGTTACCTGTTTCCCGGTGTTAGAGAAGTAAATTTATTTCGGCGAAAGTGCTGTTTTCACAGTGCTAAGTAGTCACAACTCTATCAACAATGTAGGTTTTACCAGTTTTCTAAGTCTCTCTTATTTTCTTGTACTTATACTTGGAATTCTCTGTGTAAACCTCTGTAACTTCTCTAGGTAGATGAATCACTGTGTACTTTCTCTTGTTTCTATCTGCTACCAATCTTGAGAAACTCATACATTCTCTTTTCACTGTTTCCCGGTATTAGAGAAGTAGATTTCTTTCGGCGAAAGTGCTGTTTTCACAGTGCTAAGTACTCCCAACTCTATCAACAATGTAGGTTTTACCAGTTTTCTAAGTCTCTCTTATTTTCTTGTACTTATACTTGGAATTCTCTGTGTAAACCTCTGTAACTTCTCTAGGTAGATGAATCACTGTGTACTTTCTCTTGTTTCTATCTGTTACCAATCTTGAGAAACTCATACATTCTCTTTTCACTGTTTCCCGGTCTTAGAGAAGTAGATTTCTTTCTGCAAATGTGCTGTTTTCACAGTGCTAAGTACTCCCAACTCTATCAACAATGTAGGTTTTACCTGTTTTCTAAGTCTCTCTTATTTTCTTGTACTTATACTTGGAATTCTCTGTGTAAACCTCTGTAACTTCTCTAGGTAGATGAATCACTGTGTACTTTCTCTTGTTTCTATCTGTTACCAATCTTGAGAAACTCATACATTCTCTTTTCACTGTTTCACGGTCTTAGAGAAGTAGATTTCTTTGGGCGAAAGTTCTGTTTTCACAGTGCTAAGTACTCCCAACTCTATCAACAATGTAAGTTTTACCAGTTTTCTAACTCTCTCTTATCTTCTTTTACTTACACTTGGAATTTTCTGTGTAAACCTCTGTAACTTCTCTAGGTGAATGAATCACTGTGTACTTTCTCTTCTTTCTATCTGTTACCAATCTTGAGAAACTCATACATTCTCTTTTCACTGTTTCCCGGCTTAGAGAAGTAGATTTCTTTCGGCGAAAGTGCTGTTTTCACAGTGCTAAGTACTCCCAACTCTATCAACAATGTAAGTTTTACCAGTTTTCTAAGTTTCTCTTATTTTCTTGTACTTATACTTGGAATTCTCTGTGTAAACCTCTGTAACTTCTCTAGGTAGATGAATCACTGTGTACTTTCTCTTGTTTCTATCTGTTACCAATCTTGAGAAACTCATACATTCTCTTTTCACTGTTTCACGGTCTTAGAGAAGTAGATTTCTTTCGGCGAAAGTGCTGTTTTCACAGTGCTAAGTACTCCCAACTCTATCAACAATGTAGTTTTTACCAGTTTTCTAAGTCTCTCTTATTTTCTTGTCCTTATACTTGGAATTCTCTGTGTAAACCTCTGTAACTTCTCTAGGTAGATGAATCACTGTGTACTTTCTCTTGTTTCTATCTGTTACTAATCTTGAGAAACTCATACATTCTCTGTTGCCTGTTTCCCGGTCTTAGAGAAGTAGATTTCTTTCGGCGAAAGTGCTGTTTTCACAGTGCTAAGTACTCCCAATTCTATCAACAATGTAGCTTTTACCAGTTTTTTATGTCTCTCTTATTTTCTTGTACTTATACTTGGAATTCTCTGTGTAAACCTCTGTAACTTCTCTAGGTAGATGAATCACTGTGTACTTTCTCTTGTTTCTATCTGTTACCAATCTTGAGAAACTCATACATTCTCTTTTCACTGTTTCCCAGTCTTAGAGAAGTAGATTTCTTTCTGCAAAAGTGCTGTTTTCACCATGCTAAGTACTCCCAACTCTATTAACAATGTAGGTTTTACCAGTTTTCTAAGTCTCTCTTATTTTCTTGTACTTATACTTGGAATTCTCTGTGTAAACCTCTGTAACTTCTCTAGGTAGATGAATCACTGTGTACTTTCTCTTGTTTCTATCTGTTACCAATCTTGAGAAACTCATACATTCTCTTTTCACTGTTTCACGGTCTCCGAGAAGTACATTTCTTTCGGCGAAAGTGCTGTTTTCACAGTGCTAAGTACTCCCAACCCAATCAACAATGTAAGTTTTACCAGTTTTCTAAGTCTCTCTTATCTTCTTTTACTTATACTTGGAATTTTCTGTGTAAACCTCTGTAACTTCTCTAGGTAGATGAATCACTGTGTACTTTCTCTTGTTTCTATCTGTTACTAATCTTGAGAAACTCATACATTCTCTTATTACTGTTTCACGGTCTTAGAGAAGTAGATTTCTTTCGGCGAAAGTGCTGTTTTCACAGTGCTAAGTACTCCCAACCCAATCAACAATGCAAGTTTTACCAGTTTTCAAAGTCTCTCTTATCTTCTTTTACTTATACTTGGAATTTTCTGTGTAAGCCCCTGTAACTTCTCTAGGTAGATGAATCACTGTGTACTTTCTCTTGTTTCTATCTGTTACCAATCTTGAGAAACTCATACATTCTCTTTTCACTGTTTCCCGGTCTTAGAGAAGTAGATTTCTTTCGGCGAAAGTGCTGTTTTCACAGTGCTAAGTACTCCCAACTCTATCAACAATGTAGGTTTTACCTGTTTTCTAAGTCTCTCTTATTTTCTTGTACTTATACTTGGAATTCTCTGTGTAAACCTCTGTAACTTCTCTAGGTAGATGAATCACTGTGTACTTTCTCTTGTTTCTATCTGTTACCAATCTTGAGAAACTCATACATTCTCTTTTCACTGTTTCACGGTCTTAGAGAAGTAGATTTCTTTGGGCGAAAGTTCTGTTTTCACAGTGCTAAGTACTCCCAACTCTATCAACAATGTAAGTTTTACCAGTTTTCTAACTCTCTCTTATCTTCTTTTACTTACACTTGGAATTTTCTGTGTAAACCTCTGTAACTTCTCTAGGTGAATGAATCACTGTGTACTTTCTCTTCTTTCTATCTGTTACCAATCTTGAGAAACTCATACATTCTCTTTTCACTGTTTCCCGGCTTAGAGAAGTAGATTTCTTTCGGCGAAAGTGCTGTTTTCACAGTGCTAAGTACTCCCAACTCTATCAACAATGTAAGTTTTACCAGTTTTCTAAGTTTCTCTTATTTTCTTGTACTTATACTTGGAATTCTCTGTGTAAACCTCTGTAACTTCTCTAGGTAGATGAATCACTGTGTACTTTCTCTTGTTTCTATCTGTTACCAATCTTGAGAAACTCATACATTCTCTTTTCACTGTTTCACGGTCTTAGAGAAGTAGATTTCTTTCGGCGAAAGTGCTGTTTTCACAGTGCTAAGTACTCCCAACTCTATCAACAATGTAGTTTTTACCAGTTTTCTAAGTCTCTCTTATTTTCTTGTCCTTATACTTGGAATTCTCTGTGTAAACCTCTGTAACTTCTCTAGGTAGATGAATCACTGTGTACTTTCTCTTGTTTCTATCTGTTACTAATCTTGAGAAACTCATACATTCTCTGTTGCCTGTTTCCCGGTCTTAGAGAAGTAGATTTCTTTCGGCGAAAGTGCTGTTTTCACAGTGCTAAGTACTCCCAATTCTATCAACAATGTAGCTTTTACCAGTTTTTTATGTCTCTCTTATTTTCTTGTACTTATACTTGGAATTCTCTGTGTAAACCTCTGTAACTTCTCTAGGTAGATGAATCACTGTGTACTTTCTCTTGTTTCTATCTGTTACCAATCTTGAGAAACTCATACATTCTCTTTTCACTGTTTCCCAGTCTTAGAGAAGTAGATTTCTTTCTGCAAAAGTGCTGTTTTCACCATGCTAAGTACTCCCAACTCTATTAACAATGTAGGTTTTACCAGTTTTCTAAGTCTCTCTTATTTTCTTGTACTTATACTTGGAATTCTCTGTGTAAACCTCTGTAACTTCTCTAGGTAGATGAATCACTGTGTACTTTCTCTTGTTTCTATCTGTTACCAATCTTGAGAAACTCATACATTCTCTTTTCACTGTTTCACGGTCTCCGAGAAGTACATTTCTTTCGGCGAAAGTGCTGTTTTCACAGTGCTAAGTACTCCCAACCCAATCAACAATGTAAGTTTTACCAGTTTTCTAAGTCTCTCTTATCTTCTTTTACTTATACTTGGAATTTTCTGTGTAAACCTCTGTAACTTCTCTAGGTAGATGAATCACTGTGTACTTTCTCTTGTTTCTATCTGTTACTAATCTTGAGAAACTCATACATTCTCTTATTACTGTTTCACGGTCTTAGAGAAGTAGATTTCTTTCGGCGAAAGTGCTGTTTTCACAGTGCTAAGTACTCCCAACCCAATCAACAATGCAAGTTTTACCAGTTTTCAAAGTCTCTCTTATCTTCTTTTACTTATACTTGGAATTTTCTGTGTAAGCCCCTGTAACTTCTCTAGGTAGATGAATCACTGTGTACTTTCTCTTGTTTCTATCTGTTACCAATCTTGAGAAACTCATACATTCTCTTTTCACTGTTTCCCGGTCTTAGAGAAGTAGATTTCTTTCGGCGAAAGTGCTGTTTTCAGAGTGCTAAGTACTGCCAACTCTATCAACAATGTAGGTTTTACCAGTTTTCTAAGTCTCTCTTATTCTCTTGTACTTATACTTGGAATTCTCTGTGTAACCCTCTGTAACTTCTCTAGGTAGATGAATCACTGTGTACTTTCTCTTGTTTCTATCTGTTACCAATCTTGAGAAACTCATACATTCACTGTTACCTGTTTCCCGGTGTTAGAGAAGTAGATTTCTTTTGGCGAAAGTGCTGTTTTCACAGTGCTAAGTACTCCCAACTCTATCAACAATGTAGGTTTGACCAGTTTTCTAAGTCTCTCTTATTTTCTTGTATTCATACTTGGAATTCTCTGTGTAAACCTCTGTGACTTCTCTAGGTAGATGAATCACTGTGTACTTTCTCTTGTTTCTATCTGCTACCAATCTTGAGAAACTCATATCTTCTCTTTTCACTGTTTCACGGTCTTAGAGAACTAGATTTCTTTCGGCGAAAGTGCTGTTTTCACAATGCTAAGTACTCCGAACCCAATCAACAATGTAAGTTTTACCAGTTTTCTAAGTCTCTCTTATCTTCTTTTACTTATACTTGGAATTTTCTGTGTAAACCTCTATAACTTCTCTAGGTAGATGAATCACTGTGTACTTTCTCTTTTTTCTATCTGTTACCAATCTTGAGAAACTCATGAATTCTCTTTTCACTGTTTCCCTGTCTTAGAGAAGTAGATTTCTTTCAGCGAAAGTGCTGTTTTCACAGTGCTAAGTACTCCCAACTCTATCAACAATGTAGGTTTTACCATTTTTCTAAGTCTCTCTTATTTTCTTGTACTTATACTTGGAATTCTCTGTGTAAACCTCTGTAACTTCTCTAGGTAGATGAATCACTGTGTACTTTCTCTTGTTTCTATCTGTTACTAATCTTGAGAAACTCATACATTCTCTTTTCACTGTTTCCCGGTCTTAGAGAAGTAGATTTCTTTTGGCGAAAGTGCTGTTTTCACAGTGCTAAGTACTCCCAACTCTATCAACAATGTAGGTTTTACCAGTTTTCTAAGTCTCTCTTATGTTCTTGTACTTATACTTGGAATTCTCTGTGTAAACCGCTGTAACTTCTCTAGGTAGATGAATCACTGTGTACTTTCTCTTGTTTCTATCTGTTACTAATCTTGAGAAACTCATACATTCTCTTTTCACTGTTTCCCGGTCTTAGAGAAGTAGATTTCTTTTGGCGAAAGTGCTGTTTTCACAGTGCTAAGTACTCCCAACTCTATCAACAATGTAGGTTTTACCAGTTTTCTAAGTCTATCTTATTTTCTTGTACTTATACTTGGAATTCTCTGTGTAAACCTCTGTAACTTCTCTAGGTAGATGAATCACTGTGTACTTTCTCTTGTTTCTATCTGTTACCAATCTTGAGAAACTCATACATTCTCTTTTCACTGTTTCCCGGTCTTAGAGAAGTACATTTCTTTCGGCGAAAGTGCTGTTTTCACAGTGCTAAGTACTCTGAACCCAATCAACAATGTAAGTTTTACCAGTTTTCTAAGTCTCTCTTATCTTCTTTTACTTATACTTGGAATTCTCTGTAAACCTCTGTAACTTCTCTAGGTAGATGAATCACTGTGTACTTTCTCTTGTTTCTATCTGTAACTAATCTTGAGAAACTCATACATTCTCTGTTACCTGTTTCCCGGTCTTAGAGAAGTAGATGTCTTTCGGCGAAAGTGCTGTTTTCACAGTGCTCAGTACTCCCAACTCTAACAACAATGTAGGTTTTACCAGTATTCTAAGTCTCTCTTAATTTCTTGTACTTATACTTGGAATTCTCTGTGTAAATCTCTGTAACTTCTCTAGGTAGATGAATAACTGTGTATTTTCTCTTGTTTCTATCTGTTACCAATCTTGAGAAACTCATACATTCTCTTTTCACTGTTTCCCGGTCTTAGCGAAGTAGATTTCTTTTGGCGAAAGTGCTGTTTTCACAGTGCTAAGTACTCCCAACTCTATCAACAATGTAGGTTTTACCAGTTTTCTAAGTCTCTCTTATTTTCTTGTACTTATACTTGGAATTCTCTGTGTAAACCTCTGTAACTTCTCTAGGTCGATGAATCACTGTGTACTTTCTCTTGTTTCTGTCTGTTACTAATCTTGAGAAACTCATACATTCTCTGTTACCTGTTTCCCGGTGTTAGAGAAGTAGATTTCTTTCGGCGAAAGTGCTGTTTTCACAGTGCTAAGTACTCCCAACTCTATCAACAATGTAGGTTTTACCAGTTTTCTAAGTCTCTCTTATTTTCTTGTACTTATACTTGGAATTCTCTGTGTAAACCTCTGTAACTTCTCTATTTAGATGAATCACTGTGTACTTTCTCTTGTTTCTATGTGTTACCAATCTTGAGAAACTCATACATTCTCTTTTCACTGTTTCACAGTCTTAGAGAAGTAGATTTCTTTCGGCGAAAGTGCTGTTTTCACAGTGCTAAGTACTCCCAACCCAATCAACAATGTAAGTTTTACCAGTTTTCTAAGTCTCTCTTACCTTCTTTTACTTATACTTGGAATTTTCTGTGTAAACCTCTGTAACTTCTCTAGGTAGATGAATCACTGTGTACTTTCTCTTGTTTCTATCTGTTACCAATCTTGAGAAACTCATACATTCTCTTTTCACTGTTTCCCAGTCTTAGAGAAGTAGATTTCTTTCTGCAAAAGTGCTGTTTTCACCATGCTAAGTACTCCCAACTCTATTAACAATGTAGGTTTTACCAGTTTTCTAAGTCTCTCTTATTTTCTTGTACTTATACTTGGAATTCTCTGTGTAAACCTCTGTAACTTCTCTAGGTAGATGAATCACTGTGTACTTTCTCTTGTTTCTATCTGTTACCAATCTTGAGAAACTCATACATTCTCTTTTCACTGTTTCACGGTCTCCGAGAAGTACATTTCTTTCAGCGAAAGTGCTGTTTTCACAGTACTAAGTACTCCCAACCCAATCAACAAGGTAAGTTTTACCAGTTTTCTAAGTCTCTCTTATCTTCCTTTACTTATACTTGGAATTTTCTGTGTAAACCTCTGTAACTTCTCTAGGTAGATGAATCACTGTGTACTTTCTCTTGTTTCTATCTGTTACTAATCTTGAGAAACTCATACATTCTCTTATCACTGTTTCACGGTCTTAGAGAAGTAGATTTCTTTCGGCGAAAGTGCTGTTTTCACAGTGCTAAGTACTCCCAACCCAATCAACAATGTAAGTTTTACCAGTTTTCAAAGTCTCTCTTATCTTCTTTTACTTATACTTGGAATTTTCTGTGTAAACCTCTGTAACTTCTCCAGGTAGATGAATCACTGTGTACTTTCTCTTGTTTCTATCTGTTACCAATCTTGAGAAACTCATACATTCTCTTTTCACTGTTTCCCGGTCTTAGAGAAGTAGATTTCTTTCGGCGAAAGTGCTGTTTTCACAGTGCTAAGTACTGCCAACTCTATCAACAATGTAGGTTTTACCAGTTTTCTAAGTCTCTCTTATTCTCTTGTACTTATACTTGGAATTCTCTGTGTAACCCTCTGTAACTTCTCTAGGTAGATGAATCACTGTGTACTTTCTCTTGTTTCTATCTGTTACCAATCTTGAGAAACTCATACATTCTCTTTTCACTGTTTCCCAGTCTTAGAGAAGTAGATTTCTTTGGCGAAAGTGCTGTTTTCACAGTGCTAAGTACTCCGAACTCTATCAACAATGTAGGTTTTACCAGTTTTCTAAGTCTCTCTTATTTCCTTGTACTTATACTTGGAATTCTCTGTGTAAACCTCTGTAACTTCTCTAGGTAGATGAATCATTGTGTACTTTCTCTTGTTTCTATCTGTTACCAATCTTGAGAAACTCATACATTCACTGTTACCTGTTTCCCGGTGTTAGAGAAGTAGATTTCTTTGGGCGAAAGTGCTGTTTTCACAGTGCTAAGTACTCCCAACTCTATCAACAATGTAGGTTTGACCAGTTTTCTAAGTCTCTCTTATTTTCTTGTACTTATACTTGGAATTCTCTGTGTAAACCTCTGTAACTTCTCTAGGTAGATGAATCACTGTGTACTTTCTCTTGTTTCTATCTGCTACCAATCTTCAGAAACTCATATCTTCTCTTTTCACTGTTTCACGGTCTTAGAGAAGTAGATTTCTTTCGGCGAAAGTGCTGTTTTCACAATGCTAAGTACTCCGAACCCAATCAACAATGTAGGTTTTACCAGTTTTCTAAGTCTCTCTTATTTCCTTGTACTTATACTTGGAATTCTCTGTGTAAACCTCTGTAACTTCTCTAGGTAGATGAATCACTGTGTACTTTCTCTTGTTTCTATCTGTTACCAATCTTGAGAAACTCATACATTCTCTTTTCACTGTTTCACGGTCTCCGAGAAGTACATTTCTTTCAGCGAAAGTGCTGTTTTCACAGTACTAAGTACTCCCAACCCAATCAACAAGGTAAGTTTTACCAGTTTTCTAAGTCTCTCTTATCTTCCTTTACTTATACTTGGAATTTTCTGTGTAAACCTCTGTAACTTCTCTAGGTAGATGAATCACTGTGTACTTTCTCTTGTTTCTATCTGTTACTAATCTTGAGAAACTCATACATTCTCTTATCACTGTTTCACGGTCTTAGAGAAGTAGATTTCTTTCGGCGAAAGTGCTGTTTTCACAGTGCTAAGTACTCCCAACCCAATCAACAATGTAAGTTTTACCAGTTTTCAAAGTCTCTCTTATCTTCTTTTACTTATACTTGGAATTTTCTGTGTAAACCTCTGTAACTTCTCCAGGTAGATGAATCACTGTGTACTTTCTCTTGTTTCTATCTGTTACCAATCTTGAGAAACTCATACATTCTCTTTTCACTGTTTCCCGGTCTTAGAGAAGTAGATTTCTTTCGGCGAAAGTGCTGTTTTCACAGTGCTAAGTACTGCCAACTCTATCAACAATGTAGGTTTTACCAGTTTTCTAAGTCTCTCTTATTCTCTTGTACTTATACTTGGAATTCTCTGTGTAACCCTCTGTAACTTCTCTAGGTAGATGAATCACTGTGTACTTTCTCTTGTTTCTATCTGTTACCAATCTTGAGAAACTCATACATTCTCTTTTCACTGTTTCCCAGTCTTAGAGAAGTAGATTTCTTTGGCGAAAGTGCTGTTTTCACAGTGCTAAGTACTCCGAACTCTATCAACAATGTAGGTTTTACCAGTTTTCTAAGTCTCTCTTATTTCCTTGTACTTATACTTGGAATTCTCTGTGTAAACCTCTGTAACTTCTCTAGGTAGATGAATCATTGTGTACTTTCTCTTGTTTCTATCTGTTACCAATCTTGAGAAACTCATACATTCACTGTTACCTGTTTCCCGGTGTTAGAGAAGTAGATTTCTTTGGGCGAAAGTGCTGTTTTCACAGTGTTAAGTACTCCCAACTCTATCAACAATGTAGGTTTGACCAGTTTTCTAAGTCTCTCTTATTTTCTTGTACTTATACTTGGAATTCTCTGTGTAAACCTCTGTAACTTCTCTAGGTAGATGAATCACTGTGTACTTTCTCTTGTTTCTATCTGCTACCAATCTTCAGAAACTCATATCTTCTCTTTTCACTGTTTCACGGTCTTAGAGAAGTAGATTTCTTTCGGCGAAAGTGCTGTTTTCACAATGCTAAGTACTCCGAACCCAATCAACAATGTAAGTTTTACCAGTTTTCTAAGTCTCTCTTATCTTCTTTTACTTATACTTGGAATTTTCTGTGTAAACCTCTATAACTTCTCTAGGTAGATGAATCACTGTGTACTTTCTCTTTTTTCTATCTGTTACCAATCTTGAGAAACTCATGCATTCTCTTTTCACTGTTTCCCGGTCTTAGAGAAGTAGATTTCTTTCGGCGAAAGTGCTGTTTTCACAGTGCTAAGTACTCCCAACTCTATCAACAATGTAGGTTTTACCAGTTTGCTAAGTCTCTCTTATTTTCTTGTACTTATACTTGGAATTCTCTGTGTAAACCTCTGTAACTTCTCTAGGTAGATGAATCACTGTGTACTTTCTCTTGTTTCTATCTGTTACTAATCTTGAGAAACTCATACATTCTCTTTTCACTGTTTCCCGGTCTTAGAGAAGTAGATTTCTTTCGGCGAAAGTGCTGTTTTCACAGTGCTAAGTACTCCCAACTCTATCAACAATGTAGGTTTTACCACTTTTCTAAGTCTCTCTTATTTTCTTATACTTATACTTGGAATTCTCTGTGTAAACCGCTGTAACTTCTCTAGGTAGATGTTTCACTGTGTACTTTCTCTTGTTTCTATCTGTTACCAATCTTGAGAAACTCATACATTCTCTTTTCACTGTTTCCCGGTCGTAGAGAAGTAGATTTCTTTCGGCGAAAGTGCTGTTTTCACAGTGCTAAGTACTCCCAACTCTATCAACAATGTAGGTTTTACCAGTTTTCTAAGTCTCTCTTATTTTCTTGTACTTATACTTGGAATTCTCTGTTTAAACCTCTGTAACTTCTCTAGGTCGATGAATCACTGTGTACTTTCTCTTGTTTCTATCTGTTACTAATCTTGAGAAATTCATACATTCTCTGTTACCTGTTTCCTGGTGTTAGAGAAGTAGATTTCTTTCGGCGAAAGTGCTGTTTTCACAGTGCTAAGTACTCCCAACTCTATCAACAGTGTAGGTTTTACCAGTTTTCTAAGTCTTATTTTCTTCAACTTATACTTGGAATTCTCTGTGTAAACCTCTGTAACTTCTCTAGGTAGATGAATCACTGTGTACTTTCTCTTGTTTCTAGCTGTTACCAATCTTGAGAAACTCATACATTCTCTTTTCACTGTTTCCCGGTCTTAGAGAAGTACATTTCTTTCGGCGAAAGTGCTGTTTTCGCAGTGCTAAGTACTCTGAACCCAATCAACAATGTAAGTTTTACCAGTTTTCTAAGTCTCTCTTATCTTCTTTTACTTATATTTGGAATTTTCTGTGTAAACCTCTGTAACTTCTCTAGGTAGGTGAATCACTGTGTACTTTCTCTTGTTTCTATCTGTTACCAATCTTGAGAAACTGATACATTCCTTTTTCACTGTTTCCAGGTCTTAGAGAAGTAGATTTCTTTCGGCGAAAGTGCTGTTTTCACAGTGCTAAGTACTCCCAACTCTATCAACAATGTAGATTTTACCAGTTTTCTAAGTCTCTCTTATTTTCTTGTACTTATACTTGGAATTCTCTGTGTAAACCGCTGTAACTTCTCTAGGTAGATGAATCACTGTGTACTCTCTCTTGTTTCTATCTGTTACTAATCTTGAGAAACTCATACATTCTCTTTTCACTGTTTCCCGGTCTTAGAGAAGTAGATTTCTTTCGGCGAATGTGCTGTTTTCACAGTGCTAAGTACTCCCAACTCTATCAACAATGTAGGTTTTACCAGTTTTCTAAGTCTCTCTTATTTTCTTGTACTTATACTTGGAATTCTCTGTGTAAACCTCTGTAACTTCTCTAGGTAGATGAATCACTGTGTACTTTCTCTTGTTTCTATCTGTTACCAATCTTGAGAAACTCATACATTCTCTTTTCACTGTTTCCCGGTCTTAGAGAAGTACATTTCTTTCGGCGAAAGTGCTGTTTTCACAGTGATAAGTACTCCCAACTCTATCAACAATGTAAGTTTTACCAGTTTTCTAAGTCTCTCTTATTTTCTTGTACTTAAACTTGGAATTTTCTGTGTAAACCTCTGTAACTTCTCTAGGTAGATGAATCACTGTGTACTTCTTTTGTTTCTATCTGTTACTAATCTTGAGAAACGCATGCATTCTCTGTTACCTGTTTCCCGGTGTTAGAGAAGTAGATTTCTTTCTGCGAAAGTGCTGTTTTCACAGTGCTAAGTACTCCCAACTCTATCAACAATGTAGGTTTTACCAGCTTTCTAAGTCTCTCTTATTTTCTTGTACTTATACTTGGAATTCTCTGTGTAAACCTCTGTAAGTTCTCTAGGTAGATGAATCACTGTGTACTTTCCCTTGTTTCTATCTGTTACCAATCTTGAGAAACTCATACCTACTCTTTTCACTGTTTCACGGTCTTAGAGATGTAGATTTCTTTCGGCGAAAGTGCTGTTTTCACAGTGCTATGTACTCCCAACCCAATCAACAATGTAAGTTTTACCAGTTTTCTAAGTCTCTCTTATCTTCTGTTACTTATACTTGGAATTTTCTGTGTAAACCTCTCTAACTTTTCTAGGTAGATGAATCACTGTGTACTTTCTCTTGTTTCTATCTGTTACCAATCTTGAGAATCTCATACATTCACTTTTCACTGTTTCACGGTCTTAGAGAAGTAGATTTCTTTCGCCGAAAGTGCTGTTTTCACAGTCCTAAGTACTCCCAACTCTATCAACAATGTAGGTTTTACCAGTTTTCTAAGTCTCTCTTATTTTCTTGTACTTATACTTGGAATTCTCTGTGTAAACCTCTGTAACTTCTCTAGGTAGATGAATCACTGTGTACTTTCTCTTGTTTCTATCTGTTACTAATCTTGGGAAACTCATACATTCTCTTTTACCTGTTTCCCGGTCTTAGAGAAGTAGATTTCTTTCGGCGAAAGTGCTGTTTTCACAGTGCTAAGTACTCCCAACTCTATCAACAATGTAGGTTTTACCAGTTTTCTAAGTCTCTCTTATTTTCTTGTACTTATACTTGGAAATCTCTGTGTAAACCTCTGAAACTTCTCTAGGTAGGTGAATCATTGTGTACTTTCTCTTGTTTCTATATGTTACCAATCTTGAGAAAACCATACATTCTCTTTTCACTGTTTCCCGGTCTTAGAGAAGTAGATTTCTTCTGCGAAAGTGCTGTTTTCACAGTACTAAGTACTCCCAACTCTATCAACAATGTAGGTTTTACCAGTTTTCTAAGTCTATCTTATTTTCTTGTATTCATACTTGGAATTCTCTGTGTAAACCTCTGTAACTTCTCTTGGTAGATGAATCACTGTGTACTTTCTCTTGTTTCTATCTGTTACCAATCTTGAGAAACTCATACATTCTCTTTTCACTGTTTCCCGGTCTTAGAGAAGTAGATTTCTTTTGGCGAAAGTGCTGTTTTCACAGTGCTAAGTACTCCCAGCTCAATCAATAATGTAAGTTTTACCAGTTTTCTAAGTCTCTCTTATCTTTTTTTTCTTATACTTGGAATTTTCTGTGTAAACCTCTGTAACATCTCTAGGTAGATGAATCACTGTGTACTTTCTCTTGTTTCTATCTGTTACCAATCTTGAGAAACTCATACATTCTCTTTTCACGGTTTCCCGGTCTTAGAGAAGTAGATTTCTTTCGGCGAAAGTGCTGTTTTCACAGTGATAGGTACTCCGAACTCTATGAACAATGTAGTTTTACCAGTTTTCTAAGTCTCTCTTATTTTCATGTACTTAAACTTGGAATTCTCTGTGTAAACCTCTGTAAGTTCTCTAGGTACATGAATCACTCTGTACTTTCTCGTGTTTCTATCTGTTACCAATCTTGAGAAACTCATACATTCTCTGTTCACTGTTTCCCGGTGTTAGAGAAGTAGATTTCTTTCTGCGAAAGTGCTGTTTTCACAGTGCTAAGTACTCCCAACTCTATCAACAATGTAGGTTTTACAAGTTTTATAAGACTCTCTTATATTCTTGTACTTACACTTGGAATTCTCTGTGTAACCCTCTGTAAATTCTCTAGGTAGATGAATCATTGTGTACTTTCTCTTCTTTCTATGTGTTACCAATCTTGAGAAACTCATACATTCTCTTTTCACTATTTCCCGGTCTTAGAGAAGTAGATTTCTTTCAGCGAAAGTGCTGTTTTCACAGTGTTAAGTACTCCCAACTCTATCAACAATGTAGGTTTTACCAGTTATCTAAGTCTCTCTTATTTTCTTGTATTTATACTTGGAATTCTCTGTGTAAACCTCTGTAACTTCTCTAGGTAGATGAATCACTGTGTACTTTCTCTTGTTTCTATCTGTTACTAATCTTGAGAAACTCATACATTCTCTGTTACCTGTTTCCCGGGCTTAGAGAAGTAGATTTCTTTCGGCGAAAGTGCTGTTTTCACAGTGCTAAGTACTCCCAACTCTATCAACAATGTAGGTTTTACCAGTTTTCTTAGACTCTCTTATTTTCATGTACTTATACTTGGAATTCTCTGTGTAAACCTCTGTAACTTCTCTAGGTAGATGAATCACTCTGTACTTTCTCTTGTTTCTATCTGTTACCAATCTTGAGAAACTCATACATTCCGTTGTCACTGTTTCCCGGTCTTAGAGAAGTAGATTTCTTTCGGCGAAAGTGCTGTTTTCACAGTGCTAAGTACTCCCAACTCTATCAACAATGTAGGTTTTACCAGTTTTCTAAGTCTCTCTTATTTTCTTGTACTTATACTTGGAATTCTCTGTGTAAACCTCTGTAACTTCTCTAGGTCGATGAATCACTGTGTACTTTCTCTTGTTTCTGTCTGTTACTAATCTTGAGAAACTCATACATTCTCTGTTACCTGTTTCCCGGTGTTAGAGAAGTAAATTTATTTCGGCGAAAGTGCTGTTTTCACAGTGCTAAGTAGTCACAACTCTATCAACAATGTAGGTTTTACCAGTTTTCTAAGTCTCTCTTATTTTCTTGTACTTATACTTGGAATTCTCTGTGTAAACCTCTGTAACTTCTCTAGGTAGATGAATCACTGTGTACTTTCTCTTGTTTCTATCTGCTACCAATCTTGAGAAACTCATACATTCTCTTTTCACTGTTTCCCGGTATTAGAGAAGTAGATTTCTTTCGGCGAAAGGGCTGTTTTCACAGTGCTAAGTACTCCCAACTCAATCAACAATGTAAGTTTTACCAGTTTTCTAAGTCTCTCTTATCTTCTTGTACTTAAACTTGGAATTTTCTGTGTAAACCTCTGTAACTTCTCTAGGTAGATGAATCACTGTGTACTTCTTTTGTTTCTATGTGTTACTAAGCTTGAGAAACTCATACATTCTCTTTTCACTGTTTCACGGTCTTAGAGAAGTAGATTTCTTTCGGCGAAAGTGCTGTTTTCACAGTGCTAAGTACTCCCAACTCTATCAACAATGTAAGTTTTACCAGTTTTCTAAGTCTCTCTTATTTTCTTGTACTTATACTTGGAATTCTCTGTGTAAACCTCTGTAACTTCTCTAGGTAGATGAATCACTGTGTACTTTCTCTTGTTTCTATCTGTTACCAATCTTGAGAAACTCATATCTACTCTTTTCACTGTTTCACGGTCTTAGAGAAGTAGATTTCTTTCGGCGAAAGTGCTGTTTTCACAGTGCTAAGTACTCCCAACCCAATCAACAATGTAAGTTTTACCAGTTTTCTAAGTCTCTCTTATCTTCTGTTACTTATACTTGGAATTTTCTGTGTAAACCTCTCTAACTTTTCTAGGTAGATGAATCACTGTGTACTTTCTCTTGTTTCTATCTGTTACCAATCTTGAGAAACTCATACATTCACTTTTCACTGTTTCACGGTCTTAGAGAAGTAGATTTCTTTCGGCGAAAGTGCTGTTTTCACAGTCCTAAGTACTCCCAACTCTATCAACAATGTAGGTTTTACCAGTTTTCTAAGTCTCTCTTATTTTCTTGTACTTATACTTGGAATTCTCTGTGTAAACCTCTGTAACTTCTCTAGGTAGATGAATCACTGTGTACTTTCTCTTGTTTCTATCTGTTACTAATCTTGAGAAACTCATACATTCTCTTTTACCTGTTTCCCGGTCTTAGAGAAGTAGATTTCTTTCGGCGAAAGTGCTGTTTTCACAGTGCTAAGTACTCCCAACTCTATCAACAATGTAGGTTTTACCAGTTTTCTAAGTCTCTCTTATTTTCTTGTACTTATACTGGGAAATCTCTGTGTAACCCTATGAAACTTCTCTAGGTAGGTGAATCATTGTGTACTTTCTCTTGTTTCAATATGTTACCAATCTTGAGAAACCCATACATTCTCTTTTCACTGTTTCCCGGTCTTAGAGAAGTAGATTTCTTTCTGCGAAAGTGCTGTTTTCACAGTACTAAGTACTCCCAACTCTATCAACAATGTAGGTTTTACCAGTTTTCTAAGTCTATCTTATTTTCTTGTATTCATACTCGGAATTCTCTGTGTAAACCTCTGTAACTTCTGTTGGTAGATGAATCACTGTGTACTTTCTCTTGTTTCTATCTGTTACCAATCTTGAGAAAATCATACATTCTCTTTTCACTGTTTCCCGGTCTTAGAGAAGTATATTTCTTTTGGGGAAAGTGCTGTTTTCACAGTGCTATGTACTCCCAGCTCAATCAATAATGTAAGTTTTACCAGTTTTCTAAGTCTCTCTTATCTTTTTTTTCTTATACTTGGAATTTTCTGTGTAAACCTCTGTAACTTCTCTAGGTAGATGAATCACTGTGTACTTTCTCTTGTTTCTATCTGTTACCAATCTTGAGAAACTCATACATTCTCTTTTCACGGTTTCCCGGTCTTAGAGAAGTAGATTTCTTTCGGCGAAAGTGCTGTTTTCACAGTGATAGGTACTCCGAAATCTATGAACAATGTAGTTTTTACCAGTTTTCTAAGTCTCTCTTATTTTCATGTACTTATACTTGAAATTCTCTGTGTAAACCTCTGTAACTTATCTAGGTCGATGAATCACTGTGTACTTTCTCTTGTTTCTATCTGTTACTAATTTTGAGAAACTCATACATTCTCTGTTACCTGTTTCCTGGTGTTAGAGAAGTAGATTTCTTTCGGCGAAAGTGCTGTTTTCACAGTGCTAAGTACTCCCAACTCTATCAACAGTGTAGGTTTTACCAGTTTTCTAAGTCTTATTTTCTTGTACTTATACTTGGAATTCTCTGTGTAAACCTCTGTAACTTCTCTAGGTAGATGAATCACTGTGTACTTTCTCTTGTTTCTATCTGTTACCAATCTTGAGAAACTCATACATTCTCTTTTCACTGTTTCCCGGTCTTAGAGAAGTACATTTCTTTCGGCGAAAGTGCTGTTTTCACAGTGCTAAGTACTCCCAACTCAATCAACAATGTAAGTTTTAGCAGTTTTCTAAGTCTCTCTTATTTTCTTGTACTTAAACTTGGATTTTTCTGTGTAAACCTCTGTAACTTCTCTAGGTAGATGAATCACTGTGTACTTCTTTTGTTTCTATCTGATACTAATCTTGAGAAACTCATGCATTCTCTGTTACCTGTTTCCCGGTGTTAGAGAAGTAGATTTCTTTCGGCGAAAGTGCTGTTTTCACAGTGCTAAGTACTCCCAACCCAATCAACAATGTAAGTTTTACCAGTATTCTAAGTCTCTCTTATCTTCTTTTACTTATTTTTGGAATTCTCTGTGTAAACCTCTGTAACTTCTCTAGGTAGATGAATCACTGTGTACTTTCTCTTGTTTCTATCTGTTACTAATCTTGAGAAACTCATACATTCTCTGTTACCTGTTTCCCGGTCTTAGAGAAGTAGATTTCTTTCGGCGAAAGTGCTGTTTTCACAGTGCTAAGTACTCCCAACTCTATCAACAATGTAGGTTTTACCAGTTTTCTAAGTCTCTCTTATTTTCTTGTACTTATACTTGGAATTCTCTGTGTAAACCTCTGTAACTTCTCTAGGTAGATGAATCACTGTGTACTTTCTCTTGTTTCTATCTGTTACCAATCTTGAGAAACTCATACATTCTCTTTTCACTGTTTCCCGGTCTTAGAGAAGTAGATTTCTTTTGGCGAAAGTGCTGTTTTCACAGTTCTAAGTACTCCCAACCCAATCAACAATGTAGATTTTACCAGTTTTCTAAGTCTCTCTTATTTTCTTGTACTTATACTTGGAATTCTCTGTGTAAACCTCTGTAACTTCTCTAGGTAGATGAATCACTGTGTACTTTCTCTTGTTTCTATCTGTTACCAATCTTGAGAAACTCATACATTCTCTTTTCACTGTTTCCCGGTCTTAGAGAAGTAGATTTCTTTCGGCGAAAGTGCTGTTTTCACAGTGCTCAGTACTCCCAACTCTATCAACAATGTAGGTTTTACCAGTTTTCTAAGTCTCTCTTATTTTCTTGTACTTATACTTGGAATTCTCTGTGTAAACCGCTGTAACTTCTCTAGTTAGATGAATCACTGTGTACTCTCTCTTGTTTCTATCTGTTACTAATCTTGAGAAACTCATACATTCTCTTTTCACTGTTTCCCGGTCTTAGTGAAGTAGATTTCTTTCGGCGAATGTGCTGTTTTCACAGTGCTAAGTACTCCCAACTCTATCAACAATGTAGGTTTTAGCAGTTTTCTAAGTCTCTCTTATTTTCTTCTACTTATACTTGGAATTCTCTGTGTAAATCTCTGTAACTTCTCTAGGTAGATGAATCACTGTGTACTTTCTCTTGTTTCTATCTGTTACCAATCTTGAGAAACTCATACATTCTCTTTTCACTGTTTCCCGGTCTTAGAGAAGTACATTTCTTTCAGCGAAAGTGCTGTTTTCACAGTGCTAAGTACTCCGAACCCAATCAACAATGTAGGTTTTACCAGTTTTCTAAGGCTCTCTTATCTTCTTTTACTTCTACTTGGAATTCTCTGTGTAAACCTCTGTAACTTCTCTAGGTAGATGAATCACTGTGTACTTTCTCTTGTTTCTATCTGTTACCAATCTTGAGAAACTCATACATTCTCTTTTCACTGTTTCACGGTCTTAGAGAAGTAGATTTCGTTGGCCGAAAGTGCTGTTTTCACAGTACTAAGTACTCCCAACTCAATGAACAATGTAAGTTTTACCAGTTTTCTAAGTCTCTCTTGTCTTCTTTTACTTATACTTGGAATTTTCTGTGTAAACCTCTGTAACTTCTCTAGGTAGATGAATCACTGTGTACTTTCTCTTGTTACTATCTGTTTCCAATCTTGAGAAACTCATACATTCTCTTTTCACTGTTTCCCGGTCTTAGAGAAGTAGATTTCTTTCGGCGAATGTGCTGTTTTCACAGTGCTAAGTACTCCCAACTCTATCAACAATGTAGGTTTTACCATTTTTCTAAGTCTCTCTTATTTTCTTGTACTTATACTTGGAATTCTCTGTGTAAACCTCTGTAACTTCTCTAGGTAGATTAATCACTCTGTACTTTCTCTTGTTTCTATCTGTTACTAATCTTGAGAAACTCATACATTCACTGTTACCTCTTTCCCGGTGTTAGAGAAGTAGATTTCTTTCAGCAAAAGTGCTGTTTTCACAGTGCTAAGTACTCCCAAATCATTCAACAATGTAGGTTTTACCAGTTTTCTAAGTCTCTCTTATTTTCTTGTACTTACACTTGGAATTCTCTGTGTAAACCTCTGTAACTTCTCTAGGTAGATGAATCACTGTGTACTTTCTCTTGTTTCTATCTGTTACCAATCTTGAGAAACTCATACATTCTCTTTTCACTGTTTCCCGGTCTTAGAGAAGTAGATTTCTTTCTCTGAAAGTGTTGTTTTCACAGTGCTAAGTACTCCCAACTCTATCAACAATGTAGGTTTTACCAGTTTTCTAAGTCTCTCTTATTTTCTTGGACTTATACTTGGAATTCTCAGTGTAAACCTCTGTAACTTCTCTAGGTAGATGAATCACTGTGTACTTTCTCTTGTTTCTATCTGTTACCAATCTTGAGAAACTCATACATTCACTGTTACCTGTTTCCCGGTGTTAGAGAAGTAGATTTCTTTCGGCGAAAGTGCTGTTTTCACAGTGCTAAGTACTCCCAACTCTATCAACAATGTAGGTGTTACCAGTTTTCTAAGTCTCTCTTATTTTCTTGTACTTATACTTGGAATTCTCTGTGTAAACCTCTGTAACTTCTCTAGGTAGATGAATCACTGTGTACTTTCTCTTGTTTCTATCTGTTACCAATCTTGAGAAACTCATACATTCTCATTTCACTGTTTCCCGGTCTTAGAGAAGTAGATTTCTTTCGGGGAAAGTGCTGTTTTCACAGTGCTAAGTACTCCCAACTCTATCAACAATGTAGGTTTTACCAGTTTTCTAAGTCTCTCTTATTTTCTTGTACTTATACTTGGAATTCTCTGTGTAAACCTCTGTAACTTCTCTAGGTAGATGAATCACTGTGTACTTTCTCTTCTTTCTATCTGTTACTAATGTTGAGAAACTCATACATTCTCTGTTACCTGTTTCCCGGTCTTAGAGAAGTAGATTTCTTTCGGCGAAAGTGCTGTTTTCACAGTGCTAAGTACTCCCAACTCTATCAACAATGTAGGTTTTACCAGTTTTCTAAGTCTCTCTTATTTTCTTGGACTTATACTTGGAATTCTCAGTGTAAACCTCTGTAACTTCTCTAGGTAGATGAATCACTGTGTACTTTCTCTTGTTTCTATCTGTTACCAATCTTGAGAAACTCATACATTCACTGTTACCTGTTTCCCGGTGTTAGAGAAGTAGATTTCTTTCGGCGAAAGTGCTGTTTTCACAGTGCTAAGTACTCCCAACTCTATCAACAATGTAGGTGTTACCAGTTTTCTAAGTCTCTCTTATTTTCTTGTACTTATACTTGGAATTCTCTGTGTAAACCTCTGTAACTTCTCTAGGTAGATGAATCACTGTGTACTTTCTCTTGTTTCTATCTGTTACCAATCTTGAGAAACTCATACATTCTCATTTCACTGTTTCCCGGTCTTAGAGAAGTAGATTTCTTTCGGGGAAAGTGCTGTTTTCACAGTGCTAAGTACTCCCAACTCTATCAACAATGTAGGTTTTACCAGTTTTCTAAGTCTCTCTTATTTTCTTGTACTTATACTTGGAATTCTCTGTGTAAACCTCTGTAACTTCTCTAGGTAGATGAATCACTGTGTACTTTCTCTTCTTTCTATCTGTTACTAATGTTGAGAAACTCATACATTCTCTGTTACCTGTTTCCCGGTCTTAGAGAAGTAGATTTCTTTCGGCGAAAGTGCTGTTTTCACAGTGCTAAGTACTCCCAACTCTATCAACAATGTAGGTTTTACCAGTTTTCTAAGTCTCTCTTATTTTCTTGTACTTATACTTGGAATTCTCTGTGTAAACCTCTGTAACTTCTCTAGGTAGATGAATCACTGTGTACTTTCTCTTGTTTCTATCTGTTACTAATGTTGAGAAACTCATACATTCTCTGTTACCTGTTTCCCGGTCTTAGAGAAGTAGATTTCTTTCGGCGAAAGTGCTGTTTTCACAGTGCTAAGTACTCCCAACTCTATCAACAATGTAGGTTTTACCAGTTTTCTAAGTCTCTCTTATTTTCTTGTACTTATACTTGGAATTCTCTGTGTAAACCTCTGTAAGTTCTCTAGGTAGATGAATCACTGTGTACTTTCTCTTGTTTCTATCTGTTACCAATCTTGAGAAACTCATATCTACTCTTTTCACTGTTTCACGGTCTTAGAGAAGTAGATTTCTTTCGGCGAAAGTGCTGTTTTCACAGTGCTAAGTACTCCCAACCCAATCAACAATGTAAGTTTTACCAGTTTTCTAAGTCTCTCTTATCTTCTGTTACTTATACTTGGAATTTTCTGTGTAAACCTCTCTAACTTTTCTAGGTAGATGAATCACTGTGTACTTTCTCTTGTTTCTATCTGTTACCAATCTTGAGAAACTCATACATTCACTTTTCACTGTTTCCCTGTCTTAGAGAAGTAGATTTCTTTCGGCGAAAGTGCTGTTTTCACAGTCCTAAGTACTCCCAACTCTATCAACAATGTAGGTTTTACCAGTTTTCTAAGTCTCTCTTATTTTCTTGTACTTATACTTGGAATTCTCTGTGTAAATCTCTGTAACTTCTCTAGGTAGATGAATCACTGTGTACTTTCTCTTGTTTCTATCTGTTACTAATCTTGAGAAAATCATACATTCTCTTTTACCTGTTTCCCGGTCTTAGAGAAGTAGATTTCTTTCGGCGAAAGTGCTGTTTTCACAGTGCTAAGTACTCCCAACTCTATCAACAATGTAGGTTTTACCAGTTTTCTAAGTCTCTCTTATTTTCTTGTACTTATACTGGGAAATCTCTGTGTAACCCTCTGAAACTTCTCTAGGTAGGTGAATCATTGTGTACTTTCTCTTGTTTCTATATGTTACCAATCTTGAGAAACCCATACATTCTCTTTTCACTGTTTCCCGCTCTTACAGAAGTAGATTTCTTTCTGCGAAAGTGCTGTTTTCACAGTACTAAGTACTCCCAACTCTATCAACAATGTAGGTTTTACCAGTTTCTAAGTGTATCTTATTTTCTTGTATTCATACTCGGAATTCTCTGTGTAAACCTCTGTAACTTCTGTTGGTAGATGAATCACTGTGTACTTTCTCTTGTTTCTATCTGTTACCAATCTTGAGAAAATCATACATTCTCTTTTCACTGTTTCCCGGTCTTAGAGAAGTAGATTTCTTTTGGGGAAAGTGCTGTTTTCACAGTGCTATGTACTCCCAGCTCAATCAATAATGTAAGTTTTACCAGTTTTCTAAGTCTCTCTTATCTTTTTTTTCTTATACTTGGAATTTTCTGTGTAAACCTCTGTAACTTCTCTAGGTAGATGAATCACTGTGTACTTTCTCTTGTTTCTATCTGTTACCAATCTTGAGAAACTCATACATTCTCTTTTCACGGTTTCCCGGTCTTAGAGAAGTAGATTTCTTTCGCCGAAAGTGCTGTTTTCACATTGATAGGTACTCCGAAATCTATGAACAATGTAGTTTTTACCAGTTTTCTAAGTCTCTCTTATTTTCATGTACTTATACTTGAAATTCTCTGTGTAAACCTCTTTAACTTATCTAGGTCGATGAATCACTGTGTACTTTCTCTTGTTTCTATCCGTTACTAATTTTGAGAAACTCATACATTCTCTGTTACCTGTTTCCTGGTGTTAGAGAAGTAGATTTCTTTCGGCGAAAGTGCTGTTTTCACAGTGCTAAGTACTCCCAACTCTATCAACAGTGTAGGTTTTACCAGTTTTCTAAGTCTTATTTTCTTGTACTTATACTTGGAATTCTCTGTGTAAACCTCTGCAACTTCTCTAGGTAGATGAATCACTGTGTACTTTCTCTTGTTTCTATCTGTTACCAATCTTGAGAAACTCATACATTCTCTTTTCACTGTTTCCCGGTCTTAGAGAAGTACATTTCTTTCGGCGAAAGTGCTGTTTTCACAGTGCTAAGTACTCCCAACTCAATCAACAATGTAAGTTTTAGCAGTTTTCTAAGTCTCTCTTATTTTCTTGCACTTAAACTTGGATTTTTCTGTGTAAACCTCTGTAACTTCTCTAGGTAGATGAATCACTGTGTACTTTCTCTTGTTTCTATCTGTTACCAATCTTGAGAAACTCATACATTCTCTTTTCACTGTTTCCCGGTCTTAGAGAAGTAGATTTCTTTCACTGAAAGTGTTGTTTTCACAGTGCTAAGTACTCCCAACTCTATCAACAATGTAGGTTTTACCAGTTTTCTAAGTCTCTCTTATTTTCTTGGACTTATACTTGGAATTCTCAGTGTAAACCTCTGTAACTTCTCTAGGTAGATGAATCACTGTGTACTTTCTCTTGTTTCTATCTGTTACCAATCTTGAGAAACTCATACATTCACTGTCACCTGTTTCCCGGTGTTAGAGAAGTAGATTTCTTTCGGCGAAAGTGCTGTTTTCACAGTGCTAAGTACTCCCAACTCTATCAACAATGTAGGTGTTACCAGTTTTCTAAGTCTCTCTTATTTTCTTGTACTTATACTTGGAATTCTCTGTGTAAACCTCTGTAACTTCTCTAGGTAGATGAATCACTGTGTACTTTCTCTTGTTTCTATCTGTTACCAATCTTGAGAAACTCATACATTCTCATTTCACTGTTTCCCGGTCTTAGAGAAGTAGATTTCTTTCGGCGAAAGTGCTGTTTTCACAGTGCTAAGTACTCCCAACTCTATCAACAATGTAGGTTTTACCAGTTTTCTAAGTCTCTCTTATTTTCTTGTACTTATACTTGGAATTCTCTGTGTAAACCTCTGTAACTTCTCTAGGTAGATGAATCACTGTGTACTTTCTCTTCTTTCTATCTGTTACTAATGTTGAGAAACTCATACATTCTCTGTTACCTGTTTCCCGGTCTTAGAGAAGTAGATTTCTTTCGGCGAAAGTGCTGTTTTCACAGTGCTAAGTACTCCCAACTCTATCAACAATGTAGGTTTTACCAGTTTTCTAAGTCTCTCTTATTTTCTTGTACTTATACTTGGAATTCTCTGTGTAAACCTCTGTAACTTCTCTAGGTAGATGAATCACTGTGTACTTTCTCTTGTTTCTATCTGTTACTAATCTTGAGAAACTCATACATTCTCTGTTACCTGTTTCCCGGTCTTAGAGAAGTAGATTTCTTTCGGCGAAAGTGCTGTTTTCACAGTGCTAAGTACTCCCAACTCTATCAACAATGTAGGTTTTACCAGGTTTCTAAGTCTCTCTTATTTTCTTGTACTTATACTTGGAATTCTCTGTGTAAACCTCTGTAAGTTCTCTAGGTTGATGAATCACTGTGTACTTTCTCTTGTTTCTATCTGTTACCAATCTTGAGAAACTCATATCTACTCTTTTCACTGTTTCACGGTCTTAGAGAAGTAGATTTCTTTCGGCGAAAGTGCTGTTTTCACACTGCTAAGTACTCCCAACCCAATCAACAATGTAAGTTTTACCAGTTTTCTAAGTCTCTCTTATCTTCTGTTACTTATACTTGGAATTTTCTGTGTAAACCTCTCTAACTTTTCTAGGTAGATGAATCACTGTGTACTTTCTCTTGTTTCTATCTGTTACCAATCTTGAGAAACTCATACATTCACTTTTCACTGTTTCACGGTCTTACAGAAGTAGATTTCTTTCGGCGAAAGTGCTGTTTTCACAGTCCTAAGTACTCCCAACTCTATCAACAATGTAGGTTTTACCAGTTTTCTAAGTCTCTCTTATTTTCTTGTACTTATACTTGGAATTCTCTGTGTAAACCTCTGTAACTTCTCTAGGTAGATGAATCACTGTGTACTTTCTCTTGTTTCTATCTGTTACTAATCTTGAGAAACTCATACATTCTCTTTTACCTGTTTCCCGGTCTTAGAGAAGTAGATTTCTTTCGGCGAAAGTGCTGTTTTCACAGTGCTAAGTACTCCCAACTCTATCAACAATGTAGGTTTTACCAGTTTTCTAAGTCTCTCTTATTTTCTTGTACTTATACTGGGAAATCTCTGTGTAACCCTCTGAAACTTCTCTAGGTAGGTGAATCATTGTGTACTTTCTCTTGTTTCTATATGTTACCAATCTTGAGAAACCCATACATTCTCTTTTCACTGTTTCCCGGTCTTACAGAAGTAGATTTCTTTCTGCGAAAGTGCTGTTTTCACAGTACTAAGTACTCCCAACTCTATCAACAATGTAGGTTTTACCAGTTTTCTAAGTCTATCTTATTTTCTTGTATTCATACTCGGAATACTCTGTGTAAACCTCTGTAACTTCTGTTGGTAGATGAATCACTGTGTACTTTCTCTTGTTTCTATCTGTTACCAATCTTGAGAAAATCATACATTCTCTTTTCACTGTTTCCCGGTCTTAGAGAAGTAGATTTCTTTTGGGGAAAGTGCTGTTTTCACAGTGCTATGTACTCCCAGCTCAATCAATAATGTAAGTTTTACCAGTTTTCTAAGTCTCTCTTATCTTTTTTTTCTTATACTTGGAATTTTCTGTGTAAACCTCTGTAACTTCTCTAGGTAGATGAATCACTGTGTACTTTCTCTTGTTTCTATCTGTTACCAATCTTGAGAAACTCATACATTCTCTTTTCACTGTTTCACGGTCTTAGAGAAGTAGATTTCTTTCGGCGAAAGTGCTGTTTTCACAGTGCTCAGTACTCCCAACTCTATCAACAATGTAGGTTTTACCAGTTTTCTAAGTCTCTCTTATTTTCTTGTACTTATACTTGGAATTCTCTCTGTAAACCGCTGTAACTTCTCTAGGTAGATGAATCACTGTGTACTCTCTCTTGTTTCTATCTGTTACTAATCTTGAGAAACTCATACATTCTCTTTTCACTGTTTCCCGGTCTTAGTGAAGTAGATTTCTTTCGGCGAATGTGCTGTTTTCACAGTGCTAAGTACTCCCAACTCTATCAACAATGTAGGTTTTAGCAGTTTTCTAAGTCTCTCTTATTTTCTTGTACTTATACTTGGAATTCTCTGTGTAAACCTCTGTAACTTCTCTAGGTAGATGAATCACTGTGTACTTTCTCTTTTTTCTATCTGTTACCAATCTTGAGAAACTCATACATTCTCTTTTCACTGTTTCCCGGTCTTAGAGAAGTACATTTCTTTCAGCGAAAGTGCTGTTTTCACAGTGCTAAGTACTCCGAACCCAATCAACAATGTAGGTTTTACCATTTTTCTAAGGCTCTCTTATCTTCTTTTACTTATACTTGGAATTCTCTGTGTAAACCTCTGTAACTTCTCTAGGTAGATGAATCACTGTGTACTTTCTCTTGTTTCTATCTATTACCAATCTTGAGAAACTCATACATTCTCTTTTCACTGTTTCACGGTCTTAGAGAAGTAGATTTCGTTGGCCGAAAGTGCTGTTTTCACAGTACTAAGTACTCCCAACTCAATGAACAATGTAAGTTTTACCAGTTTTCTAAGTCTCTCTTGTCTTCTTTTACTTATACTTGGAATTTTCTGTGTAAACCTCTGTAAATTCTCTAGGTAGATGAATCACTGTGTACTTTCTCTTGTTACTATCTGTTACCAATCTTGAGAAACTCATACATTCTCTTTTCACTGTTTCCCGGTCTTAGAGAAGTAGATTTCTTTCTGCGAAAGTGCTGTTTTCACAGTGCTAAGTACTCCCAACTCTATCAACAATGTAGGTTTTACCATTTTTCTAAGTCTCTCTTATTTTCTTGTACTTATACTTGGAATTCTCTGTGTAAACCTCTGTAACTTCTCTAGGTAGATGAATCACTGTGTACTTTCTCTTGTTTCTATCTGTTACTAATCTTGAGAAACTCATACATTCACTGTTACCTCTTTCCCGGTGTTAGAGAAGTAGATTTCTTTCAGCGAAAGTGCTGTTTTCACAGTGCTACGTACTCCCAAATCATTCAACAATGTAGGTTTTACCAGTTTTCTAAGTCTCTCTTATTTTCTTGTACTTACACTTGGAATTCTCTGTGTAAACCTCTGTAACTTCTCTAGGTAGATGAATCACTGTGTACTTTCTCTTGTTTCTATCTGTTACCAATCTTGAGAAACTCATACATTCTCTTTTCACTGTTTCCCGGTCTTAGAGAAGTAGATTTCTTTCTCTGAAAGTGTTGTTTTCACAGTGCTAAGTACTCCCAACTCTATCAACAATGTAGGTTTTACCAGTTTTCTAAGTCTCTCTTATTTTCTTGGACTTATACTTGGAATTCTCAGTGTAAACCTCTGTAACTTCTCTAGGTAGATGAATCACTGTGTACTTTCTCTTGTTTCTATCTGTTACCAATCTTGAGAAACTCATACATTCACTGTTACCTGTTTCCCGGTGTTAGAGAAGTAGATTTCTTTCGGCGAAAGTGCTGTTTTCACAGTGCTAAGTACTCCCAACTCTATCAACAATGTAGGTGTTACCAGTTTTCTAAGTCTCTCTTATTTTCTTGTACTTATACTTGGAATTCTCTGTGTAAACCTCTGTAACTTCTCTAGGTAGATGAATCACTGTGTACTTTCTCTTGTTTCTATCTGTTACCAATCTTGAGAAACTCATACATTCTCATTTCACTGTTTCCCGGTCTTAGAGAAGTAGATTTCTTTCGGCGAAAGTGCTGTTTTCACAGTGCTAAGTACTCCCAACTCTATCAACAATGTAGGTTTTACCAGTTTTCTAAGTCTCTCTTATTTTCTTGTACTTATACTTGGAATTCTCTGTGTAAACCTCTGTAACTTCTCTAGGTAGATGAATCACTGTGTACTTTCTCTTGTTTCTATCTGTTACTAATGTTGAGAAACTCATACATTCTCTGTTACCTGTTTCCCGGTCTTAGAGAAGTAGATTTCTTTCGGCGAAAGTGCTGTTTTCACAGTGCTAAGTACTCCCAACTCTATCAACAATGTAGGTTTTACCAGTTTTCTAAGTCTCTCTTATTTTCTTGTACTTATACTTGGAATTCTCTGTGTAAACCTCTGTAACTTCTCTAGGTAGATGAATCACTGTGTACTTTCTCTTGTTTCTATCTGTTACTAATGTTGAGAAACTCATACATTCTCTGTTACCTGTTTCCCGGTCTTAGAGAAGTAGATTTCTTTCGGCGAAAGTGCTGTTTTCACAGTGCTAAGTACTCCCAACTCTATCAACAATGTAGGTGTTACCAGTTTTCTAAGTCTCTCTTATTTTCTTGTACTTATACTTGGAATTCTCTGTGTAAACCTCTGTAACTTCTCTAGGTAGATTAATCACTGTGTACTTTCTCTTGTTTCTATCTGTTACCAATCTTGAGAAACTCATACATTCTCATTTCACTGTTTCCCGGTCTTAGAGAAGTAGATTTCTTTCGGCGAAAGTGCTGTTTTCACAGTGCTAAGTACTCCCAACTCTATCAACAATGTAGGTTTTACCAGTTTTCTAAGTCTCTCTTATTTTCTTGTACTTATACTTGGAATTCTCTGTGTAAACCTCTGTAACTTCTCTAGGTAGATGAATCACTGTGTACTTTCTCTTGTTTCTATCTGTTACTAATGTTGAGAAACTCATACATTCTCTGTTACCTGTTTCCCGGTCTTAGAGAAGTAGATTTCTTTCGGCGAAAGTGCTGTTTTCACAGTGCTAAGTACTCCCAACTCTATCAACAATGTAGGTTTTACCAGTTTTCTAAGTCTCTCTTATTTTCTTGTACTTATACTTGGAATTCTCTGTGTAAACCTCTGTAACTTCTCTAGGTAGATGAATCACTGTGTACTTTCTCTTGTTTCTATCTGTTACTAATGTTGAGAAACTCATACATTCTCTGTTACCTGTTTCCCGGTCTTAGAGAAGTAGATTTCTTTCTGCGAAAGTGCTGTTTTCACAGTGCTAAGTACTCCCAACTCTATCAACAATGTAGGTTTTACCAGTTTTCTAAGTCTCTCTTATTTTCTTGTACTTATACTTGGAATTCTCTGTGTAAACCTCTGTAACTTCTCTAGGTAGATTGTCGGGAGCGAAAAGAAACTGCGCCATAAAGATCTCGCTGGCAGGAAGAACCGCGCCCTTGTTTTGCACCACCGCTGAGGCATTGCCTGCCTAGCAATAGAGTAAGAACAACACCCATTGCACAATCATTACCCAATCAATGTCATTTCCCTGCTACTATATAAGCAACTGAAATAGGAAATAAAGGGTTCTGCTTCCTGTCTCCTGACGGAGTGGTGTCTCGGTCTTCTCCTTTGCGGGCAGAGGGGTTTCGGCTGGGACATCTTGGCGCCCAAACAGGGACCAGAAGCGACCCTCACCTCGGGGACGCTGGGAAAGGTGACCTGGCACTGTCCAGGGGCCGGTATAGACCGGGGACTGGCATAGACCAGGGACTAGCATAAGCTAGGGGAATAGGGCACAATGGGGAACCAGCCTTCTAGTCAGCGGCTGTTGGACTCCCTGCGGGCTCTTATGAAGCAGAGAAATGTAGAAATTAGGAAGCGCACTTTGGAAGGCTTTTTGCAGGCTGTGGAGGAGGTCGCCCCGTGGTTCCTTGCCTCAGGTCACCTCACGGTGGCTGCTTGGAACAAGCTCGGAGGAGACCTCACTCGCGCAGATACTGCGGGTCGTCTCTCTCCAGGGGTTATGTGAATCTGGATTTTAATTCTTAACTGCTTGGAGGATGAGTCAGGTATTTTTGAGAAGGTGCTAATGAAGGGTCAGGATGCTTTTGAGCAAGTGCAGGAGGAGGCGTCACAGAAGGGGAGCGAGCAAGCTAGTCAGGAGGGGGAAAGTGAAAGTGACGATGATTTGGGAGATTACCATCCAAACTCTCCTGAGAGAGGTTTTAGAAGCGCGGGGCCCCCCGATCCCGGAGGTGTAGCGCACCGGTTGCGGGAAATGAGCTTAGATCCTCCATCCGCGTCGAAAGACGCGGAGGGAGGGGCGAAGACTGACGTCGTTCCCCCTCCATACAATCCCACGGCCCCGCCCTTGCTTGGCCGGAGCCGTTTCCCGGAGCTCTGGGACCAGCATCCCAGTGCGTTTCCGGTGTATCTGGATGCCCAAGGCCAACGCTATCATGAGCTTCTGGACTGGAAAGTAGTTAAAAGCATAGCAGAGGGAGTTAAGACTTATGGGACAGCGGCCCCCTTTGTTCAAGGGATGCTGGAGAGCCTGCATAAGCTTGCTATGACTCCTAGTGACTGGCAACACTTGGCAAGGACGTGTCTTAGTTCCGGACAATTCCTAGATTGGAAGTCCATGGCACAGGATTTAGCTATAGAGCAAGCAGCCGCTAATGCTCGCCCTCCCATAAACCAACCGGCATGGAATGTAGACATGCTTATGGGCTATGGTAATTTCGTCAATGCTCAGACCGGTTATCCTCCTCAGGTGTATGATCAGATAAATCAGATCTGCACCCGTGCGTGGAAATCCCTCCCTAACCGGGGAGAGCCCACTGGCAATTTAACAAAAATCATTCAGGGTCCCAATGAGCCATTTTCAGACTTCGTGGCTCGCATGATTGATAGTGCTTCAAAGATTTTTGGTGACCCTCACACAGCCATGCCTCTAGTGAAGCAGCTTGTCTATGAGCACTGCACAAAAGAGTGCCGCAACGCAATAAATCCCCATAAGCGCAAGGGCATCGAAGTGTGGATGCGAGTCTGTCGAGAACTGGGAGGAAATTTAACCAACTCTGGTCTGGCCGCAGCGTTGGTCGCTGCTATGCGAGCTTCCCCTGCAGGGAATGCCCCGGGATCCACAAAAACAGGCTGCTTTAGTTGTGGCCAACCGGGTCATTTCAAGCGGGAGTGCCCTCAGTGAAAATCGCAGAGGGCGCTCAGACAGAATGAGAACCCCTCGCCACCTGCGGCGGAGAGCCAAGTATGCCCCCGCTGTCGACGAGGGTCTCATAGTGCCTCTGCATGTTTTTCTAAGACAACTATTGAGGGTCACCCATTGCCTTCTCCCGGTGGGCCTGGTGCACGCCCAAAAAACGTGACACGGGGCCCCAGGCATCAGGGCCCCCAAATATATGGTGCCCATGCTCCGCAACCCGAAGCAGCGGTCAGCCTCACGAAACCAGGTCAGGGTCAGCCGTTACAGCCCCAACGCCTCGGCGAGCCACAGCCGGGAGTGCTGGATTAGACCTCTGTACCACCACCAGGCTCATACTAACCCCCGAAATGGGAGTCCGGCCCTTACCCTCTGACATGTCAGGACCCCTTCCAAAAGATACAGTGGGTCTGATCCTGGGTCGGAGCAGCGCTACATTAAAGGGACTTGTCATCCACCCGGGGGTAATTGATTCAGACTTTACCGGTGTTATTAAGATTATGATTTCATCGCCTAGGGGTATTGCTGCCATCTCCCCGGGAGATCGGATTGCTCAATTACTTGTGCTTCCCAGTTGGCATTCCTTATACCCAGCCGAGTCTCGTTCTCGGGGGACCCAGGGTTTCGGGTCAACTGGAGACACGCTAGCCATGCTGTCACTTGAATTGGGACAATGCCCTGTTCATACTCTAAAAGTGAACGGGCATGTCATGATAGGGCTGCTTGACACCGGAGCTGACATAAGTGTTATCTCCCTGAAGGATTGGCCCAGAGCCTGGCCTTTAGAGTCCTCCTCCGATTTGTTAAGAGGTATTGGCTATGCTTCTACACCTCAAAAGAGTGCCCAGCAATTGCATTGGGCGGATGACGAAGGACATCAAGGAACTTTCCAACCATATGTCCTTGACACCCCCATTACCTTATGGGGAAGGGAGGTCCTTAACTGCCTGGGCCTCCGCCTCACTAATGAAGAGGCACCCACAAGTCCATCTCAGGACGTTGCCCAGCAAATCATGTTAAAGTCAGGTTACATGCCGGGGAGAGGTTTAGGTAAGAAACTTCAAGGGATACCCAGGCCGATTGACACGCAAGGCAATAAAGGCAGAACGGGCCTGGGTTTTCGGTCAGGGCCACTGAGCAAATAAAGATAAACTGGATTACCACGCAGCCGGTGTGGGTGACTCAGTGGCCCCTTCCAATGGAAAAGTTAGAGGCTGCCCAACATTTAGTCAGGGAACAGGTCGCTCAGGGCCATCTGCGACCCTCGACTTCCCCATGGAATACGCCAATCTTTGTAATCCGAAAAAGATCAGGAAAATGGAGATTGCTACAGGACCTCCGTGCTGTTAATGCAGCCATGGAAGTGATGGGTCCGATCCAGCGTGGCCTACCCAGCCTTGCGGCTATCCCCAAAAGATGGAAAATTATAGTATTGGATATTAAAGATTGTTTTTTCTCTATCCCATTACATCCCGATGATTCACCACATTTTGCATTCACCTTGCCATCTATAAACCACGCCACCCCGGATCAGCGATACGAATGGGTAGTACTACCACAGGGCATGGCCAACAGCCCTACACTCTGTCAATTATTTGTCTTTAAAGTCTTACAACCAGTACTTCTAAAGTGGCCCCAGGTTACCTGCATCCATTATATGGATGATGTCCTCCTTGCCGCTGCTACTCTTGACCCCCTAGAACAATGCTTTATAGCCCTCTCTGAGGCAATGGCTGGCGCGGGACTCCACATTGCCCCTGAAAAGGTGCAGCGAGGCAGCACCGTCGACTTCCTAGGATCTAAGATTTCACCTACCGCTATTCAACCTCAAAAAATCACACTGCGGAAAGACCAGCTCAATACTCTTAATGATTTCCAGAAGCTCCTGGGGGACATTCAGTGGATTCGACCATACCTGTCGCTCACAAATTCTGAGCTTTCCCCTCTTTATGACATTCTTAAAGGTGACTCGGGGCTGTCCTCTCCTCGAGAGTTGACCCCCGAGGCGAGGAGGGCCCTAGAAAAAGTCGAGGTCGCTCTTCCCATGGCCTCGCTTAACCGTAGAGACCCTACACTCCCCCTTTTATTATGCATTCTTGCTACAGTGAACCAACCCACTGGGGTGCTGTGGCAGGGTGGCCCCCTCCGCTGGGTCCACCCTCGCATTTCGACCCAGCGCAGCATTGAATGGTATCCCGGTGCTGTAGCTCGATTGGCTTTGATTGGGCTGTCAGAAGCTGTGCAATTCATAGGGCATAGCCCATCAAAATTAATCATCCCATATGACAAAGCTCAGATACAAACCCTGGCTGCCACCTCTGATGACTGGGCGGTCCTCTTGTGCTCCTTTGCTGGGGTCATTGATAACCATTACCCCAAGGACCCGTTGCTGCAATTCCACACTCGGCACCCAATTATTTTCCCAAAGATTACCTCTAAAAAGCCGATACCAGATGCCATTTCGGTGTTCACCGATGGCTCCAGCTCTGGCTTGGGCAGTATTTACATTCCTGGTCAATCCTCTCAAAGCTACCTATTTCCAAACTGCTCAGCACAGATTGTGGAGCTGAAAGCGGTTGAATTGGTTTTCCAACAAATCCACTGCCCTCTTAATATAATTTCTGACTCTGCCTATGTTGTGAATGCAGTAAACTGTTTAGAAGCAGCAGGTATGATAAGCTCTACCTCCCCTGCAACACCTGTGTTCACTAATATCCAGAACCTTATTCTGTCCCGCGATCACCCCTTTTTTATTGCTCAACACCGAGCACACCAGTCTCTTCCGGGTCCAATAACTGAAGGTAATGCTGCCGCCGATCGTTTAACACGCATGCCCATTATCCTATCCGCATTGGAGCAGGCCTTAACTTTCCATAAACAATTCCATGTCAACTCTAAGACTCTTGTTCACCATTTTGGGATCTCCAGAGCGGCCGCCCGCAATATTGTTCGTAATTGTACTGCCTGTGCCCCACACATCCCAGCCCCGCAACTGGGTGTCAATCCGCGAGGTCTTCGTCCATGCCACCTTTGGCAAATGGACGTTACTCACGTTGCCGAATTTGGCAGGCTAAAATATGTACATGTTTCTGTAGATACCTTTTCTGGAGTAATTTTTGCCAGTGCCCATGTGGGAGAAACTGCTCGACATGTTATCTCCCACTGTCTCGCTGCCTGGGCAGCATGGGGTGCCCCCTTGAGTATTAAGACAGACAATGGTCCTGCTTATACCAGTCACTCCTTTAAAACTTTCCTAACCACCATGCGCATTCATTGCACTCACGGCATACCTTATAATCCCCAGGGCCAGGGTATAGTAGAAAGAGCCCATCACACCCTAAAATCTTGTTTACAAAAACAAAAAGGGGGAATTGGTGAGGGACATACTCCACACAACAGACTGGCCTTAGCTCTTTTTACCTTAAATTTTCTTTCACTCGACCAAGAGGGGCGATCGGCAGCGGAGCGCCACTGTGGAACAGGGGCGCACCGATCCCGCTCAGTGATGTGGAAAGATGCTATCTCGGGAAAATGGCATGGTCCCGCCCCCGTTATAACTGTCACCCGAGGGGCAGTCTGTATCTTCCCACAGGACGCTGACTGCCCTTTGTGGATCCCGGAACGCCTCACCCGGACCGTCCAGGATGAGTCCACGGCTGTACCTTCTCGCACTGTTGCTAATCCCCCTACGGAGAGCGGAGGAGACGACGGAGAAGGATGAGTACTGGGGGCTCATAGACACCCTGCCCCTGCCGATCCCTGTCCATCATACCTCCCAAATTATGCCTCGGTTTTTTACCACAAATGACTCCATGCAACTTCCTGCCATTGGATCAGACTCTACGATAAGCCCAGAGCCTCGCCCTGTTAATATCTCTCTGCGAGGCCTCCTCTGCTTTATAGTATCTCATAATTTGTCAGACTTGGCACCCGACGACACCTCTTGTGTCACCTTGTATAACATGTCAGCAGGGTGGTTCGACACGCCAAGACATAGCACCGCCAACGGCACCCTCTTGCAGGGTCGCATTCCCCTTATGATTTCTAAGAATGGCACTAACCCGCCTTCACAGCCTCGCTGGGCCCCATATTGCAAAAGTACCCGAGATTGGCCACATTTATGGACAGGTTGTCAAAGTCATCGCCCACAGTGGGCGGTGAAACCCTACTTCACCTTTTCCCCATATATTGGGACTATGGCGAATCAGACGTTTTCTGGGTAAAACTATACCTGGCAAAGCCCCACTCAGGCTTCGCCCACCAACCCCTTTGACGTCTGGCTTCTCTGTGGAGTCAATGGCAGCTGCATAGATATTTTAGTGATGACTATGATCACGGGTGGAATCATCAAAAATGCCAGTGTCCAATGGAACCGTACGGAAGTTTTTGAAAATATGATACAGGAGATCTCCTCCTCCCCAAACATTACCTTTTCCCCGACTCCCGTGTGTGTTCAGCCCTCTTTTATGTTTTTACTATATAATGATTCAATAGCAAATTCCTCCATCGCTTGTTGTAATGCCACCTGCTTTTACGCTCTTTGCTGGAATGCAACTATCTTTCCCACAGCGCTGGTGACCAGGCTACCAAGATACGTCCCCTGGCCTATGAAGTCCCTGTCACCCGAGGAACTGTGGAGATCTAAGCGAGATTTCGGCCTAACTGCGGCGATCGTCGCCGCCGTTACTGCATCTGTGGCTGCGGCCGCCACGGCGGCTGTAGCTCTTACCCAGAACATTGAGACCGCGGCTGTGGTCAATAATATGGCGGAAAGCACTGCAACCGCCTTACAGACACAGTTGGCGGTGAATGGTGAAATGCTTGGAGCCATTCACATTTTGAACCACCGTATAGACCTGGTGCAAGAACAGGTGGACTCTTTAGTACAGATATCACAATTGGGGTGTGCATGGCGTCTCCCTAGCTTATGTGTTACTTCGGTGCGTTTTGACAATATTTCTCGGGCCGCGAACATGTCTCGAAGGCTCTCTGCACAACTTGCAGGCAATTGGTCCAAAGAAATGGACAATCTCCTGAAGCAATTACGGGTAGAAATCACACGAGTCAACTCTACCCGGGTCGACCCAAGGATGGCCCGCTCCCTGCGCCAGTGGCTCCAAAAAGCAGTCGATTTCCTGCAGCATTGGGCTGGCACCGGCCCACTTGCCATTGTTCTTGTTGCCTTAATCGCCTGTCTCCTTTGGCTGATGTGCAAATGGAGGCGGCGAGATGCAGTGCGATATAACCTTTTGGTTCAAGCTTTTGCCCAAGTGGCAGACGACTCAGAGGGTGGTCAGATCTGGCTATCAATGCTTGAGGGCAGCCAGTGACGGGAAACTTTCTCGAAGCATGGAGTAACCTAAGACAGGGACCCCACGAGCAACATTGCGTGTGGGTCGCCAATGACGGGTAAACCCTTGCTTGGCGGAGAACGACCCAAGACAGGTGCCTCATGCTGATTTAGAAAAAACAAAAGGGGGAGATGTCGGGAGCGAAAAGAAACTGCGCCATAAAGATGGCGCTGGCAGGAAGAACCGCGCCCTTGTTTTGCACCACCGCTGAGGCATTGCCTGCCTAGCAACAGAGTAAGAACAACACCCATTGGACAATCATTACCCAATCAATGTCATTTCCCTGCTACTATATAAGCAACTGAAATAGGAAATAAAGGGTTCTGCTTCCTGTCTCCTGACGGAGTGGTGTCTCGGTCTTCTCCTTTGCGGGCAGAGGGGTTTCGGCTGGGACAGTAGATGAATCACTGTGTACTTTCTCTTGTTTCTATCTGTTACCAATCTTGAGAAACTCATACGTTCTCTTTTCACTGTTTCCCGTTCTTAGAGAAGAAGATTTGTTTTGGCTAAAGTGCTGTTTTCACAGTGCTAAGTACTCCCAACTCCATCAACAATTTAGGTTTTACCAGTTTTCTAAGTCTCTCTTATTTTCTTCTACTTATACTTGGAATTCTCTGTGTAAACCTCTGTAAGTTCTCTAGGTAGATGAATCACTGTGTACTTTCTCTTGTTTCTATCTGTTACCAATCTTGAGAAACTCATACATTCTCTGTTCCCTGTTTCCTGTTCTTAGAGAAGTAGATTTCTTTCTGCGAAAGTGCTGTTTTCACAGTGCTAAGTACTCCCAACTCTATCAACAATGTAGGTTTTACCAGTTTTCTAAGTCTCTCTTATTTTCTTGTACTTATACTTGGAATTCTCTGTGTAAACCTCTGTAACTTCTCTAGGTAGATGAATCACCGTGTACTTTCTCTTGTTTCTATCTGTTACCAATCTTGAGAAACTCATACATTCTCTGTTCACTGTTTCCCGGTCTTAGAGAAGTAGATTTCCTTCTGCGAAAGAGCTGTTTTCACAGTGCTAAGTACTCCCAACTCTATCAACAATGTACGTTTTGCCGGTTTTCTAAGGCTCTCTTATTTTCTTGTACTTATACTTGGAATTCTCTGTGTAAACCTCTATAACTTTTCTAGGTGGATGAATCACTGTGTACTATCTCTTGTTTCTATCTGTTACCAATCTTGAGAAACTCATACATTCTCTTTTCACTGTTTCCCGGTCTTAGAGAAGTAGATTTCTTTCTCCAAAAGTGTTGTTTTCACAGTGCTAAGTACTCCCAACTCTATCAACAATGTAGATTTAACCAGTTTTCGAGGTCTCTCTTATTTTCTTGTACTTATACTTGGAATTTTCTGTGTAAACCTTTGTAACTTCTCTAGGTAGATGAATCACTGTGTACTTTCTCTTGTTTCTATCTGTTACCAATCTTGAGAAACTCATACATTCTCTTTTCACTGTTTCCCGGTCTTAGAGAAGTAGATTTCTTTCGGCGAAAGTGCTGTTTTCACAGTGCTAAGTACTCCCAACCCAATCAGCAATGTAAGCTTTACCAGTTTTCTAAGTCTCTCTTATCTTCTTTTACTTATACTTGGAATTTTCTGTGTAAACCTCTGTAACTTCTCTAGGTAGATGAATCACTGTGTACTTTCTCTTGTTTCTATCTGTTACCAATCTTGAGAAACTCATACATTCTCTTTTCACTGTTTCTCGGTCTTAGAGAAGTAGATTTCTTTCGGCGAAAGTGCTGTTTTCACAGTGATAAGTACTCCCAACTCTATCAACAATGTAGGTTTTACCAGTTTTCTAAGTCTCTCTTATTTTCTTGTACTTATACTTGGAATTCTCTATGTAAACCTCTGTAACTTCTCCACGTAGATGAATCACTGTGTACTTTCTCTTGTTTCTATCTGTTACCAATCTTGAGAAACTCATACATACTCTTTTCACTGTTTCCCGGTCTTAGAGAAGTAGATTTCTTTTGGTGAAAGTGCTGTTTTCACAGTGCTAAGTACTCCCAACTCTATCAACAATGTAGGTTTTACCAGTTTTCTAAGTCTCTCTTATTTTCTTGTACTTATACTTGGAATTCCCTGTGTAAACCTCTGTAACTTCTCCAGGTAGGTGAATCACTGTGTACTTTCTCTTGTTTCTATCTGTTACCAATCTTGAGAAACTCATACATTCTCTTTTCACTGTTTCCCGGTCTTAGAGAAGTAGATTTCTTTCTGCGAAAGTGCTGTTTTCACAGTGCTAAGTATTCCCAACTCTATCAACAATGTAGGTTTTACCAGTTTTCTAAGTCTCTCTTATTTTCTTGTACTTATACTTGGAATTCCCTGTGTAAACCTCTGTAACTTCTCCAGGTAGATGAATCACTGTGTACTTTCTCTTGTTTCTATCTGTTACCAATCTTGAGAAACTCGTACATTCTCTTTTCACTGTTTCCCGGTCATAGAGAAGTAGATTTCTTTCGGCGAAAGTGCTGTTTTCACAGTGCTAAGTACTCCCAACTCTATCAACAATGTAGGTTTTACCAGTTTTCTAAGTCTCTCTTATTTTCTTGTACTTATACTTGGAATTCTCTGTGTAAACCTCTGTAACTTCGCTAGGTAGATGAATCACTGTGTACTTTCTCTTGTTTCTATCTGTTACCAATCTTGAGAAACTCATACATTCTCTTTTCACTGTTTCTCGGTCTTAGAGAAGTAGATTTCTTTCGGCGAAAGTGCTGTTTTCACAGTGCTAAGTACTCCCAACTCTATCAACAATGTAGGTTTTACCAGTTTTCTAAGTCTCTCTTATTTTCTTGTACTGATACTTGGAATTCTCTGTGTAAACCTTTGTAACTCCTCCAGGTAGATGAATCACTGTGTATTTTCTCTTGTTTCTATCTGTTACCAATCTTGAGAAACTCATACATTCTCTTTTCACTGTTTCCCGGTCTTAGAGAAGTAGATTTCTTTCTGCGAAAGTGCTGTTTTCACAGTGCTAAGTATTCCCAACTCTATCAACAATGTAGGTTTTACCAGTTTTCTAAGTCTCTCTTATTTTCTTGTACTTATACTTGGAATTCCCTGTGTAAACCTCTGTAACTTCTCCAGGTAGATGAATCACTGTGTACTTTCTCTTGTTTCTATCTGTTACCAATCTTGAGAAACTCATACATTCTCTTTTCACTGTTTCCCGGTCTTAGAGAAGGAGATTTCTTTCGGCGAAAGTGCTGTTTTCACAGTGCTAAGTACTCCCAACTCTATCAACAATGTAGGTTTTACCAGTTTTCTAAGTCTCTCTTATTTTCTTGTACTTATACTTGGAATTCTCTGTGTAAACCTCTGTAACTTCTCTAGGTCGATGAATCACTGTGTACTTTCTCTTGTTTCTATCTGTTACCAATCTTGAGAAACTCATACATTCTCTTTTCACTGTTTCTCGGTCTTAGAGAAGTAGATTTCTTTCGGCGAAAGTGCTGTTTCCACAGTGCTAAGTACTCCCAACTCTATCAACAATGTAGGTTTTACCAGTTTTCTAAGTCTCTCTTATTTTCTTGTACTTATACTTGGAATTCTCTATGTAAACCTCTGTAACTTCTCCACGTAGATGAATCACTGTGTACTTTCTCTTGTTTCTATCTGTTACCAATCTTGAGAAACTCATACATACTCTTTTCACTGTTTCCCGGTCTTAGAGAAGTAGATTTCTTTTGGTGAAAGTGCTGTTTTCACAGTGCTAAGTACTCCCAACTCTATCAACAATGTAGGTTTTACCAGTTTTCTAAGTCTGTCTTATTTTCTTGTACTTATACTTGGAATTCCCTGTGTAAACCTCTGTAACTTCTCCAGGTAGATGAATCACTGTGTACTTTCTCTTGTTTCTATCTGTTACCAATCTTGAGAAACTCATACATTCTCTTTTCACTGTTTCCCGGTCTTAGAGAAGTAGATTTCTTTCGGCGAAAGTGCTGTTTTCACAGTGCTAAGTACTCCCAACTCTATCAACAATGTAGGTTTTACCAGTTTTCTAATTCTCTCTTATTTTCTTGTACTTATACTTGGAATTCTCTGTGTAAACCTCTGTAACTTCGCTAGGTAGATGAATCACTGTGTACTTTCTCTTGTTTCTATCTGTTACTAATCTTGAGAAACTCATACATTCTCTGTTACCTGTTTCCCGGTCTTAGAGAAGTAGATTTCTTTCGGCGAAAGTGCTGTTTTCACAGTGCTAAGTACTCCCAACTCAATCAACAATGTAAGTTTTACCAGTTTTCTAAGTCTCTCTTATCTTCTTTTACTTATAGTGGGAATTTTCTGTGTAAACCTCTGTAACTTCTCTAGGTAGATGAATCACTGTGTACTTTCCCTTGTTTCTATCTCTTACCGATCTTGAGAAACTCATACGTTCTCTTTTCACTGTTTCCCGGTCTTAGAGAAGTAGATTTCTTTCGGCGAAAGTGCTGTTTTCACAGTGCTAAGTACTCCCAACTCTATCAACAATGTAGGTTTTACCAGTTTTCTAAGTCTCTCTTATTTTCTTGTACTTATACTTGGAATTCCCTGTGTAAACCTCTGTAACTTCTCCAGGTAGATGAATCACTGTGTACTTTCTCTTGTTTCTATCTGTTACCAATCTTGAGAAACTCATACATTCTCTTTTCACTGTTTCCCGGTCTTAGAGAAGTAGATTTCTTTCGGCGAAAGTGCTGTTTTCACAGTGCTAAGTACTCCCAACTCTATCAACAATGTAGGTTTTACCAGTTTTCTAAGTCTCTCTTATTTTCTTGTACTTATACTTGGAATTCTCTGTGTAAACCTCTGTAACTTCGCTAGGTAGATGAATCACTGTGTACTTTCTCTTGTTTCTATCTGTTACCAATCTTGAGAAACTCATACATTCTCTTTTCACTGTTTCCCGGTCTTAGAGAAGTAGATTTCTTTCGGCGAAAGTGCTGTTTTCACAGTGCTAAGTACTCCCAACTCTATCAACAATCTAGGTTTTAAGAGTTTTCTAAGTCTCTCTTATTTTCTTGTACTTATACTTGGAATTCTCTCTGTAAACCTCTGTAACTTCTCTAGGTAGATGAATCACTGTGTACTTTCTCTTGTTTCTATCTGTTACTAATCTTGAGAAACTCATACATTCTCTGTTACCTGTTTCCCTGTCTTAGAGAAGTAGATTTCTTTTGGCGAAAGTGCTGTTTTCACAGTGCTAAGTTCTCCCAACTCTATCACAAATGTAGGTTTTATCAGCTTTCTAAGTCTCTCTTATTTTCTTGTACTTATACTTGGAATTCTCTGTGTAAACCTCTGTAACTTCTCTAGGTAGATGAATCACTGTGTACTTTCTCTTGTTTCTATCTGTTACCAATCTTGAGAAACTCATACATTCTCCTTTCACTGTTTCCCGTTCTTAGAGAAGTAGATTTCTTTCTGCGAAAGTGCTGTTTTCACAGTGCTAAGTACTCCCAACTCTATCAACAATGTAGGTTTTACCAGTTTTCTAAGTCTCTCTTATTTTCTTGTACTTATACTTGGAATTCTCTGTGTAAACGTCTGTAACTTCTCTAGGTAGATGAATCACTGTGTACTTTCTCTTGTTTCTATCTGTTACTAATCTTGAGAAACTCATACATTCTCTGTTACCTGTTTCCGGGTCTTAGAGAAGTAGATTTTTTTCGGCGAAAGTGCTGTTTTCACAGTGCTCAGTACTCCCAACTCTATCAACAATGTAGGTTTTACCAGTTTTCTAAGTCTCTCTTATTTTCTTGTACTTATACTTGGAATTCTCTGTGTAAACCTCTGTAACTTCTCTAGGTCGATGAATCACTGTGTACTTTCTCTTGTTTCTATCTGTTACCAATCTTGAGAAACTCATACATTCTCTTTTCACTGTTTCTCGGTCTTAGAGAAGTAGATTTCTTTCGGCGAAAGTGCTGTTTCCACAGTGCTAAGTACTCCCAACTCTATCAACAATGTAGGTTTTACCAGTTTTCTAAGTCTCTCTTATTTTCTTGTACTTATACTTGGAATTCTCTATGTAAACCTCTGTAACTTCTCCACGTAGATGAATCACTGTGTACTTTCTCTTGTTTCTATCTGTTACCAATCTTGAGAAACTCATACATACTCTTTTCACTGTTTCCCGGTCTTAGAGAAGTAGATTTCTTTTGGTGAAAGTGCTGTTTTCACAGTGCTAAGTACTCCCAACTCTATCAACAATGTAGGTTTTACCAGTTTTCTAAGTCTGTCTTATTTTCTTGTACTTATACTTGGAATTCCCTGTGTAAACCTCTGTAACTTCTCCAGGTAGATGAATCACTGTGTACTTTCTCTTGTTTCTATCTGTTACCAATCTTGAGAAACTCATACATTCTCTTTTCACTGTTTCCCGGTCTTAGAGAAGTAGATTTCTTTCGGCGAAAGTGCTGTTTTCACAGTGCTAAGTACTCCCAACTCTATCAACAATGTAGGTTTTACCAGTTTTCTAATTCTCTCTTATTTTCTTGTACTTATACTTGGAATTCTCTGTGTAAACCTCTGTAACTTCGCTAGGTAGATGAATCACTGTGTACTTTCTCTTGTTTCTATCTGTTACTAATCTTGAGAAACTCATACATTCTCTGTTACCTGTTTCCCGGTCTTAGAGAAGTAGATTTCTTTCGGCGAAAGTGCTGTTTTCACAGTGCTAAGTACTCCCAACTCAATCAACAATGTAAGTTTTACCAGTTTTCTAAGTCTCTCTTATCTTCTTTTACTTATAGTGGGAATTTTCTGTGTAAACCTCTGTAACTTCTCTAGGTAGATGAATCACTGTGTACTTTCCCTTGTTTCTATCTCTTACCGATCTTGAGAAACTCATACGTTCTCTTTTCACTGTTTCCCGGTCTTAGAGAAGTAGATTTCTTTCGGCGAAAGTGCTGTTTTCACAGTGCTAAGTACTCCCAACTCTATCAACAATGTAGGTTTTACCAGTTTTCTAAGTCTCTCTTATTTTCTTGTACTTATACTTGGAATTCCCTGTGTAAACCTCTGTAACTTCTCCAGGTAGATGAATCACTGTGTACTTTCTCTTGTTTCTATCTGTTACCAATCTTGAGAAACTCATACATTCTCTTTTCACTGTTTCCCGGTCTTAGAGAAGTAGATTTCTTTCGGCGAAAGTGCTGTTTTCACAGTGCTAAGTACTCCCAACTCTATCAACAATGTAGGTTTTACCAGTTTTCTAAGTCTCTCTTATTTTCTTGTACTTATACTTGGAATTCTCTGTGTAAACCTCTGTAACTTCGCTAGGTAGATGAATCACTGTGTACTTTCTCTTGTTTCTATCTGTTACCAATCTTGAGAAACTCATACATTCTCTTTTCACTGTTTCCCGGTCTTAGAGAAGTAGATTTCTTTCGGCGAAAGTGCTGTTTTCACAGTGCTAAGTACTCCCAACTCTATCAACAATCTAGGTTTTAAGAGTTTTCTAAGTCTCTCTTATTTTCTTGTACTTATACTTGGAATTCTCTCTGTAAACCTCTGTAACTTCTCTAGGTAGATGAATCACTGTGTACTTTCTCTTGTTTCTATCTGTTACTAATCTTGAGAAACTCATACATTCTCTGTTACCTGTTTCCCTGTCTTAGAGAAGTAGATTTCTTTTGGCGAAAGTGCTGTTTTCACAGTGCTAAGTTCTCCCAACTCTATCACAAATGTAGGTTTTATCAGCTTTCTAAGTCTCTCTTATTTTCTTGTACTTATACTTGGAATTCTCTGTGTAAACCTCTGTAACTTCTCTAGGTAGATGAATCACTGTGTACTTTCTCTTGTTTCTATCTGTTACCAATCTTGAGAAACTCATACATTCTCCTTTCACTGTTTCCCGTTCTTAGAGAAGTAGATTTCTTTCTGCGAAAGTGCTGTTTTCACAGTGCTAAGTACTCCCAACTCTATCAACAATGTAGGTTTTACCAGTTTTCTAAGTCTCTCTTATTTTCTTGTACTTATACTTGGAATTCTCTGTGTAAACGTCTGTAACTTCTCTAGGTAGATGAATCACTGTGTACTTTCTCTTGTTTCTATCTGTTACTAATCTTGAGAAACTCATACATTCTCTGTTACCTGTTTCCGGGTCTTAGAGAAGTAGATTTTTTTCGGCGAAAGTGCTGTTTTCACAGTGCTCAGTACTCCCAACTCTATCAACAATGTAGGTTTTACCAGTTTTCTAAGTCTCTCTTATTTTCTTGTACTTATACTTGGAATTCTCTGTGTAAACCTCTGTAACTTCTCTAGGTAGATGAATCACTGTGTACTTTCTCTTGTTTCTATCTGTTACCAATCTTGAGAATCTCATACATTCTCTTTTCACTGTTTCCCGGTCTTAGAGAAGTAGTTTTCTTTCGGCGAAAGTGCTGTTTTCACAGTGCTAAGTACTCCCAACTCTATCAACAATGTAGGTTTTACCAGTTTTCTAAGTCTCTCTTATTTTCTTGTACTTATACTTCGAATTCTCTGTGTAAAGGTCTGTAACTTCTCTAGGAAGATGAATCACTGTGTACTTTATCTTGTTTCTATCTGTTACTAGTCTTGAGAAACTCATACATTCTCTGTTACCTGTTTCCCGGTCTTAGAGAAGTAGATTTTTTTCGGCGAAAGTGCTGTTTTCACAGTGCTCAGTACTCCCAACTCTATCAAAAATGTAGGTTTTACCAGTTTTCTAAGTCTCTCTTATTTTCTTGTACTTATACTTGGAATTCTCTGTGTAAACCTCTGTAACTTCTCTAGGTAGATGAATCACTGTGTACTTTCTGTTGTTTCTATCTGTTACCAATCTTGAGAAACTCATACATTCTCTTTTCACTGTTTCACGGTCTTAGAGAAATAGATTTCTTTGGGCTTAAGTGCTGTTTTCACAGTGCTAAGTAATCCCAACTCAATCAACAATGTAAGTTTTACCAGTTTTCTAAGTCTCTCTTATTTTCTTGTACTTATACTTGGAATTTTCTGTGAAAACCTCTGTAACTTCTCTAGGTAGATGAATCACTGTGTACTTTCTCTTGTTTCTAACTCTTACCGATCTTGAGAAACTCTTACGTTCTCTTTTCACTGTTTCCCCGTCTTAGAGAAGTAGATTTCTTTCGGCGAAAGTGCTGTTTTCACAGTGCTAAGTACTGCCAACTCTATCAACAATGTAGGTTTTACCAGTTTTCTAAGTCTCTCTTATTTTCTTGTACTTATACTTGGAATTCTCTGTGTAAACCTCTGTAACTTCTCCAGGTAGATGAATCACTGTGTACTTTCTCTTGTTTCTACCTGTTACCAATCTTGAGAAACTCATACGTTCCCTTTTCACTGTTTCCCGGTCTTAGAGAAGTAGATTGCTTTCGGCGAAAGTGCTGTTTTCACAGTGCTATGTACTCACAACTCTATCAACAAAGTAGGTTTTACCAGTTTTCTAAGTCTCTTTAACTTTCTTGTACTTATACTTGGAATTCCCTGTGTAAACCTCTGTAACTTCTACAGGTAGATGAATCACTGTGTACTTTCTCTTGTTTCTATCTGTTACCAATCTTGAGAAACTCATACATTCTCTTTTCACTGTTTCCCGGTCTTAGAGAAGTAGATTTGTTTCAGCGAAAGTGCTGTTTTCACAGTGCTAAGTACTCCCAACTCTATCAACCATGTAGGTTTTACCAGTTTTCTAAGTCTCTCTTATTTTCTTGTACTTATACTTGGAATTCTCTGTGTAAACCTCTGTAACTTCGCTAGGTAGATGAATCACTGTGTACTTTCTCTTGTTTCTATCTGTTACCAATCTTGAGAAACTCATACATTCTCTTTTCACTGTTTCCCGGTCTTAGAGAAGTAGATTTCTTTTGGCGAAAGTGCTGTTTTCACAGTGCTAAGTACTCCCAACTCTATCACCAATGTAGGTTTTACCAGTTTTCTAAGTCTCTCTTATTTTCTTGTACTTATACTTGGAATTCTCTGTGTAAACCTCTGTAAGTTCTCTAGGTAGATGAATCACTGTGTACTTTCTCTTGTTTCTATCTGTTACCAATCTTGAGAAAGTCATACTTTCTGTTTTCACTGTTTCCCGGTCTTAGAGAAGTAGATTTCTTTTGGCGAAAGTGCTGTTTTCACAGTGCTAAGTTTTCCCAACTCTATCACCAATGTAGGTTTTATCAGGTTTCTAAGTCTCTCTTATTTTCTTGTACTTATACTTGGAATTCTCTGTGTAAACCTCTGTAACTTCTCTAGGTAGATGAATCACTGTGTACTTTCTCTTGTTTCTATCTGTTACCAATCTTGAGAAACTCATACGTTCTCTTTTCACTGTTTCCCGGTCTTAGAGAAGTAGATTTCTTTCGGCGAAAGTGCTGTTTTCACAGTGCTACGTACTCCCAACTCTATCAACAATGTAGGTTTTACCAGTTTTCTAAGTCTCTCTTATTTTCTTGTACTTGTACTTGGAATTCTCTGTGTAAACCTCTGTAACTTCGCTAGGTAGATGAATCACTGTGTACTTTCTCTTGTTTCTATCTGTTACCAATCTTGAGAAACTCATACATTTTCTTTTCACTGTTTCCCGGTCTTAGAGAAGTAGATTTCTTTCGGCGAAAGTGCTGTTTTCACAGTGCTAAGTACTCCCAACTCTATCAACAATGTAGGTTTTACCAGTTTTCTAAGTCTCTCTTATTTTCTTGTACTTGTACTTGGAATTCTCTGTGTAAACCTCTGTAACTTCGCTAGGTAGATGAATCACTGTGTACTTTCTCTTGTTTCTATCTGTTACTAATCTTGAGAAACTCATACATTCTCTGTTACCTGTTTCCCGGTCTTAGAGAAGTAGATTTCTTTCGGCGAAAGTGCTGTTTTCACAGTGCTCAGTACTCCCAACTCTATCAACAATGTAGGTTTTACCAGTTTTCTAAGTCTCTCTTATTTTCTTGTACTTATACTTGGAATTCTCTGTGTAAACCTCTGTAACTTCTCTAGGTAGATGAATCACTGTGTACTATCTCTTGTTTCTATCTGTTACTAATCTTGAGAAACTCATACATTCTCTGTTACCTGTTTCCCGGTCTTAGAGAAGTAGAATTCTTTCGGCGAAAGTGCTGTTTTCACAGTGCTCAGTACTCCCAACTCTATCAACACTCTAGGTTTTACCAGTTTTCTAAGTCTCTCTTATTTTCTTGTACTTATACTTGGAATTCTCTGTGTAAACCTCTGTAACTTCTCTAGGTAGATGAATCACTGTGTACTTTCTCTTGTTTCTATCTGTTACCAATCTTGAGAAACTCATACATCCTCTTTTCACTGTTTCCCGCTCTTAGAGAAGTAGATTTCTTTCGGCGAAAGTGCTGTTTTCACAGTGCTAAGTACTCCCAACTCTATCAACAATCTAGGTTTTACCAGTTTTCTAAGTCTCTCTTATTTTCTTGTACTTATACTTGGAATTCTCTGTGTAAACCTCTGTAACTTCTCTAGGTAGATGAATCACTGTGTACTTTCTCTTGTTTCTATCTGTTACTAATCTTGAGAAACTCATACATTCTCTGTTACCTGTTTCCCGGTCTCAGAGAAGTAGATTTCTTTCGGCGAAAGTGCTGTTTTCACAGTGCTCAGTACTCCCAACTCTATCAACAATGTAGGTTTTACCAGTTATCTAAGTCTCTCTTATTTTCTTGTACTTATACTTGGAATTCTCTGTGTAAACCTCTGTAACTTCTCTAGGTAGATGAATCACTGTGTACTATCTCTTGTTTCTATCTGTTACCAATCTTGAGAAACTCATACATTCTCTTTTCACTGTTTCCCGGTCTTAGAGAAGTAGATTTCTTTCGGCGAAAGTGCTGTTTTCACAGTGCTAAGTACTCCCAACTCTATCAACAATCTAGGTTTTACCAGTTTTCTAAGTCTCTCTTATTTTCTTGTACTTATACTTGGAATTCTCTGTGTAAACCTCTGTAACTTCTCTAGGTAGATGAATCACTGTGTACTATCTCTTGTTTCTATCTGTTACCAATCTTGAGAAACTCATACATTCTCTTTTCACTTTTTCCCGCTCTTAGAGAAGTAGATTTCCTTCGGCAAAAGTGCTGTTTTCACAGTGCTAAGTACTCCCAACTCTATCAACAATGTAGGTTTTACCAGTTTTCTAAGTCTCTCTTATTTTCTTGTACTTATACTTGGAATTCTCTGTGTAAACCTCTGTAACTTCGCTAGGTAGATGAATCACTGTGTACTTTCTCTTGTTTCTATCTGTTACCAATCTTGAGAAACTCATACATTCTCTTTTCACTGTTTCCCGCTCTTAGAGAAGTATATTTCTTTCGGCGAAAGTGCTGTTTTCACAGTGCTAAGTACTCCCAACTCTATCAACAATCCAGGTTTTACCAGTTTTCTAAGTCTCTCTTATTTTCTTGTACTTATACTTGGAATTCTCTGTGTAAACCTCTGTAACTTCTCTAGGTAGATGAATCACTGTGTACTTTCTCTTGTTTCTATCTGTTACTAATCTTGAGAAACTCATACATTCTCTGTTACCTGTTTCCCGGTCTTAGAGAAGTAGATTTCTTTCGGCGAAAGTGCTGTTTTCACAGTGCTCAGTACTCCCAACTCTATCAACAATGTAGGTTTTACCAGTTTTCTAAGTCTCTCTTATTTTCTTGTACTTATACTTGGAATTCTCTGTGTAAACCTCTGTAACTTCTCTAGGTAGATGAATCACTGTGTACTTTCTCTTGTTTCTATCCGTTACCAATCTTGAGAAACTCATACAATCTCTTTTCACTGTTTCCCGGTCTTAGAGAAGTACATTTCCTTCGGCGAAAGTGCTGTTTTCACAGTGCTAAGTACTCCCAACTCTATCAACAATGTAGGTTTTACCACTTTTCTAAGTCTCTCTTATTTTCTTGTACTTATACTTGGAATTCTCTGTGTAAACCTCTGTAACTTCGCTAGGTAGATGAATCACTGTGTACTTTCTCTTGTTTCTATCTGTTACCAATCTTGAGAAACTCATACATTCTCTTTTCACTGTTTCCCGGTCTTAGAGAAGTAGATTTCCTTCGGCGAAAGTGCCTTTTTCACAGTGCTAAGTACTCCCAACTCTATCAACAATGTAGGTTTTACCACTTTTCTAAGTCTCTCTTATTTTCTTGTACTTATACTTGGAATTCTCTGGGTAAACCTCTGTAACTTCGCTAGGTAGATGAATCACTGTGTACTTTCTCTTGTTTCTATCTGTTACCAATGTTGAGAAACTCATACATTCTCTTTTCACTGTTTCCCGCTCTTAGAGAAGTAGATTTCTTTCGGCGAAAGTGCTGTTTTCACAGTGCTAAGTACTCCCAACTCTATCAACAATCTAGGTTTTACCAGTTTTCTAAGTCTCTCTTATTTTCTTGTACTTATACTTGGAATTCTCTGTGTAAACCTCTGTAACTTCTCTAGGTAGATGAATCACTGTGTACTTTCTCTTGTTTCTATCTGTTACTAATCTTGAGAAACTCATACATTCTCTGTTACCTGTTTCCCGGTCTTAGAGAAGTAGATTTCTTTCGGCGAAAGTGCTGTTTTCACAGTGCTCAGTACTCCCAACTCTATCAACAATGTAGGTTTTACCACTTTTCTAAGTCTCTCTTATTTTCTTGTACTTATACTTGGAATTCTCTGTGTAAACCTCTGTAACTTCTCTAGGTAGATGAATCACTGTGTACTATCTCTTGTTTCTATCTGTTACCAATCTTGAGAAACTCATACATTCTCTTTTCACTGTTTCCCGGTCTTAGAGAAGTAGATTTCTTTCGGCGAAAGTGCTGTTTTCACAGTGCTAAGTACTCCCAACTCTATCAACAATCTAGGTTTTACCAGTTTTCTAAGTCTCTCTTATTTTCTTGTACTTATACTTGGAATTCTCTGTGTAAACCTCTGTAACTTCTCTAGGTAGATGAATCACTGTGTACTATCTCTTGTTTCTATCTGTTACCAATCTTGAGAAACTCATACATTCTCTTTTCACTGTTTCCCGCTCTTAGAGAAGTAGATTTCCTTCGGCAAAAGTGCTGTTTTCACAGTGCTAAGTACTCCCAACTCTATCAACAATGTAGGTTTTACCAGTTTTCTAAGTCTCTCTTATTTTCTTGTACTTATACTTGGAATTCTCTGTGTAAACCTCTGTAACTTCGCTAGGTAGATGAATCACTGTGTACTTTCTCTTGTTTCTATCTGTTACCAATCTTGAGAAACTCATACATTCTCTTTTCACTGTTTCCCGCTCTTAGAGAAGTATATTTCTTTCGGCGAAAGTGCTGTTTTCACAGTGCTAAGTACTCCCAACTCTATCAACAATCCAGGTTTTACCAGTTTTCTAAGTCTCTCTTATTTTCTTGTACTTATACTTGGAATTCTCTGTGTAAACCTCTGTAACTTCTCTAGGTAGATGAATCACTGTGTACTTTCTCTTGTTTCTATCTGTTACTAATCTTGAGAAACTCATACATTCTCTGTTACCTGTTTCCCGGTCTTAGAGAAGTAGATTTCTTTCGGCGAAAGTGCTGTTTTCACAGTGCTCAGTACTCCCAACTCTATCAACAATGTAGGTTTTACCACTTTTCTAAGTCTCTCTTATTTTCTTGTACTTATACTTGGAATTCTCTGTGTAAACCTCTGTAACTTCGCTAGGTAGATGAATCACTGTGTACTTTCTCTTGTTTCTATCTGTTACCAATATTGAGAAACTCATACATTCTCTTTTCACTGTTTTCCGGTCTTAGAGAAGTAGATTTCCTTCGGCGAAAGTGCTGTTTTCACAGTGCTAAGTACTCCCAACTCTATCAACAATGTAGGTTTTACCACTTTTCTAAGTCTCTCTTATTTTCTTGTACTTATACTTGGAATTCTCTGGGTAAACCTCTGTAACTTCGCTAGGTAGATGAATCACTGTGTACTTTCTCTTGTTTCTATCTGTTACCAATCTTGAGAAACTCATACATTCTCTTTTCACTGTTTCCCGGTCTTAGAGAAGTAGATTTCTTTCGGCGAAAGTGCTGTTTTCACAGTGCTAAGTACTCCCAACTCTATCAACAATCTAGGTTTTACCAGTTTTCTAAGTCTCTCTTATTTTCTTGTACTTATACTTGGAATTCTTTGTGTAAACCTCTGTAACTTCTCTAGGTAGATGAATCACTGTGTACTTTCTCTTGTTTCTATCTGTTACTAATCTTGAGAAACTCATACATTCTCTGTTACCTGTTTCCCGGTCTTAGAGAAGTAGATTTCTTTCGGCGAAAGTGCTGTTTTCACAGTGCTCAGTACTCCCAACTCTATCAACAATGTAGGTTTTACCACTTTTCTAAATCTCTCTTATTTTCTTGTACTTATACTTGGAATTCTCTGTGTAAACCTCTGTAACTTCGCTAGGTAGATGAATCACTGTGTACTCTCTCTTGTTTCTATCTGTTACCAATCTTGAGAAACTCATACATTCTCTTTTCACTGTTTCCCGGTCTTAGAGAAGTAGATTTCCTTCGGCGAAAGTGCTGTTTTCACAGTGCTAAGTACTCCCAACTCTATCAACAATGTAGGTTTTACCACTTTTCTAAGTCTCTCTTATTTTCTTGTACTTATACTTGGAATTCTCTGTGTAAACCTCTGTAACTTCGCTAGGTAGATGAATCACTGTGTACTCTCTCTTGTTTCTATCTGTTACCAATCTTGAGAAACTCATACATTCTCTTTTCACTGTTTCCCGCTCTTAGAGAAGTAGATTTCTTTCGG